>CM031939.1:44308383-44592334 GCA_018703725.1 Brassica juncea | reverse complement strand
TTTTCAGGGTGGTGGGGGTTATTCATTCGAGTTCGTTTGAGAATTCATTCGACTTTGATTCAGGCTTTTTCAATTTTTTGGTATTTGGGTTCAACCTCATAGGTCCCATTTGATTTTTTTATAGATATTTGGATCCGTTTCGCTCATAATATTTTGGGTTCAGATATATTTTATAACTGTATATAAGCGAATTATATTTCTTTCAGGTAAGTAATTTAACCAGTTTTTAGAAATTATTTTTAAATGACATAGAATTGAATATTTAAGATAATATTTAACATTTAAATATTTATTTTGGATACTTGTTCAGATTTTGGGATTTGGTTGATAACATTTCGATTCATATATATTTTTCTATCATCCTACATAATCTATTCAATTTTTATATCTTAATAGAATACATATTCAGGTTCTTAATAGAATACATATTCTAAATGATGACATTTAGACGGTTCTTACAGTAGTGTGGGTTAACTACTTTTGTTGTCTTATCCTCATGACAAGTTATAGGTACAATGCCATGTACTTTATTATACTACATATAATGACTACTTACCATGTATGTGGCAATATAAACTGATATATGTGCACAGTTGTGTTTCATATATATGATAATCGTGGTTAAATTAGGTTTCAACTAGTCATGGTCATATGTTTTCAGTTTGATAGTCTATGTGAAGCATGGTTATCCTACATATGTGTGCACATACTCCTATCCTCAGCATTAGGTATTGGGGTTGAATAAGTTCATACAAACATATTCTAAAACAATAAATGCTAGTTGTAACTAGTTTAAGTTCTTTGACTTGCTCAACGTCAAGGATGATGACACTGTTTTAAATTATGGTTATGTAGAGTAATTTAGAATCAGCTGTGCTTCTTTTTATTCTTTCTTTGAGTTGGAAACGTCCCAGTATACAATGAGCTCTTCTGACAACTTTTCTTGGAGATTACCTCTTTTAGACATATCAGATAATATATTTTGACTTGCCACAAAAAAGCATATACTTGCAATGCAAGCAAGCAAAGAAACATCTTTACGTTCTTTCAAGTGATAAAAAATGATAAGAAGACCATAATACCGTAGCCCCAGTCTTCATATTCTTCAAAGTATCCTATTCTTCTGGTAGATATTTGAATCCAAGACAAGCAGGGAGCAACAACATTCATGTGAGCAGTGGATATTGGTGGTTGCTGCTGATCCTCGTTGTTGATCATGATCATAACAGCTTCTAATCCATTGCTTGTGTATTATCCATGAGACTTCCACTTCCTGTCTCACCTCCATGGCTTTTATGATGATTCTTCTCAGACTAACCAGCTTGTCAGCTTTTCTCTATAGACTGCACCGCTAACTTCTGTTCCAAGCAACTCAAATTTTATGAACATTTGGTATAAGCTTGGTCAAGATTGTCTACTTTGTTTCCTTGACCAATATTACAGTGACTATTTATAGCTCTACCTAGTGATTTGTTTGTGGGCAGCAGCAGGGCTGGGCACAAGCGAGTACTCGCTATTTTGGCGTATACTTTCTATTTGACTGCCTTGCACAGTAAATAAATTTTCGACTTGTACTTGACTTGTTAAAAACGAGTACTTGCTATTTCGAATACTGATCAAAAATGAATTACTTGCAAGTTACTTGCCCCGTCATATTATTTGCTATTTACAAGTACTTGCGAACTATTTACGAGTACTTGTGAACTATTTATGAGTTTTTCAAAGTATTTAAAAACTATTTACTAAATAATATTATATTAGAAATTATGAAAGTTTTTTTGTTATTCGAAACGCCCACTCCTAGTCTAACAAAATCTATATACAATTTACAAATTATGAGTTATCCTACCAATATCTTCATAAAATAAAAATAATATATGATATATTAACAAAATATGATTTATCATAAAATTATCTTAATTAAAAAGATTATATACGATATATTAACAAAATATGATTTATCATAAATTGTCCTCAAAAAATCTATCCATATGATTTATCATACATTATCTTCAAAAAACAAATCTATCAATATGATTTATCATGCATTTATCTTAATGAAAGAAAATCTATCGATATGAATTATCATAACATATCTTCTTCTCTTAATTAACAAACCTTTTTTGTAATAGGAAACTGCAACGATAATAGGATAATCACTTATAACCTTATAAATATACAATTCAGTAGGTTATAACTTATAACCTCTCTATTGCAGAACCAAACTTTAGAGCTAAGTCCTGAAAACAATGTCAAACAACTACGAAGATGGAGGAGTTTACTATGATCCAGACAAAAACTTGTTCAATAATGATGAAGATGGAGGAATTTACTTTAATCCTGAAGACCAAGTACTCATCGAAAAGCATCTTTTACCCAAATTAGAAACGTATCTACAACACAAGCAACACAAGTCAGAAAATGAAGAATGTGAAGACTTCATCGAGATGAAGAACGTTTACGATAAGGAGCCATGGTTGCTGGACCATATCAATCATCCTTTGTTCAAGAAGAACGAGTGGTTTTATTTCGTGACAAGGACTCAGGTGTCAGTGAAGAACATTGGTCGTGGTAGGAACTCGAAGAGGAGGATCAATGGAGACAACGATGGTGGGAGTTGGAAGCTTAACGCTAAAAAAATATATTAAGGATGAAGAAACAAAGGAGGTCATAGGGAAAAAGCAAACCCTAAAGTTCATTAGAAGCGACAACAATAAGAAGAAGCAGAAGAGAGGAGACGGTACTTCTGTTGTGGTTCCCGGGAGCAATAGTAGCTGGATTATGCACGAGTATTCGCTACCAGACGAAAATACGTTTCAAGAACTGGTCCTGTGCAAGATTCGCAAGATAAGCAACTCCAAGGATGAAGACGATCATCATGAGTCTATTCTAGCTTCTTCCTCGGAGCAGCAGCCGACCAATATTGATCACGAGAGTGTTCTAGCTCCTTTGTCCTTGGAGCATCAACAGCCAGTATTTTGCCATCGTGGAGAAGCAAACATGGTTCATCAAATAGAAGACGCGTTCGCAATGATGGAGATGGTTCCAAGAAGATCATCACGGAAGGATGAAGAAGTTGAAGCCATGGAGGTGACACATAACGTAGAAGAAGAAGGTTGGATTGGAGATCTCTCTGACAAATTCGCAAGCACGGGATTATGTGTTCAACAACAAGCACCAATCTACGCTCGTTCTCAATCTAGTGATCCTCCAGCTAGGCTTGGCGATAAATCTCTACCAATAGAAGTGGACGACAAAGATGAAGATGAAGTGATAATGAACCAAGAGCTTGATGAACATCTTTTCCAGTACACCAAAGAAGTGTGAACGCTTATTGAAAATCTTCTTACTTAATATTGCTCAAAATTATTCTTTATTGTTTGTAAAATAGTTTCAATTTTGTGATTAACTTTTCATCAAACAAAGAGAATCAAATCAAGTTGTACGTTTTGTGAATATTTGGGTATTAAATTAGAAACAAAACAACTGCATGAATTACTAATACCCATAGATTAATGATATGACCTTAATATTGCTCAAAATTATTCTTTATTGTTTTTTCAATTATGTGATTAACTTTTCATCAAACAAAGAGAATCAAGTTGTACGTTTTTGTGAAATTTGGGTATTAAATTAGAAACAAAACAACTGCATGAATTACTAATATCCATAGATCAATTATAATAAGGTCGATATGACCTTTAAAATGCTACGTACTTATTATTCTGCATGTTTAAAATTGAATTAATAATTCAGTGGTGTGTTGTTTGAGTTCTATTTTTCTTCTTTTTTGAGTTCTATTTTTCTTGTATTCTTTTTTTTTCTTGTATTAGGTAGCCTTGATAGCATATATTCGCTTGAGTTGAGTTGTTCTTGTATTCACTTGAGTTGGGTTGTTGTAGTCTGTAAATTCTGGTGTAATAAATTGTTTATAGCATTGTAAAATTTAGGAAATTGTATAAATCTATAACATTCGAAGAAATAAAAATTTGCTGGTCTGGACCGTCGTGTTAGTCTAAACCTCAACTGTCCACATACACAAATCGCTAAACAGATGTAATACGTTAGTCATAAACAATATTGGTCAGGGAAACAGAGAAGAAAATTTTAACCAAGCTATACAAAAGGGTACATAATTAACCTTTGAGTTGCTTGGAACAGAAGTTAACGGTGCAGTCCAGAAAAGCTAACAAGCTGGTTAGTCTGAGAATAGTTATCAAAAAATTCATAGAAGTGAGACAGGAAGTGGAAGTCTCATGGATAAATAAGAGGGAGTTTGCCCTTAAAATAAGAAACAATTGGTCTACTTCTCCTTTGTTGTTTGAGTTCTATTTTTCTTCTTTTTTGAGTTCTATTTTTCTTGTATTCTTTTTTTTTTTCTTGTATTAGGTAGCCTTGATAGCATATATTCGCTTGAGTTGAGTTGTTCTTGTATTCACTTGAGTTGGGTTGTTTTAGTCTGTAAATTCTGGTGTAATAAATTGTTTATAGCATTGTAAAATTTAGGAAATTGTATAAATCTATAACATTCGAAGAAATAAAAATTTGGTGGTCTGGACCGTCGTGTTAGTCTAAACCTCAACTGTCCACATACACAAATCACTAAACAGATGTAATACGTTAGTCATAAACAATATTGGTCAGGGAAACAGAGAAGAAAATTTTAACCAAGCTATACAAAAGGGTACATAATTAACCTTTGAGTTGCTTGGAACAGAAGTTAACGGTGCAGTCCAGAAAAGCTAACAAGCTGGTTAGTCTGAGAATAGTTATCAAAAAATTCATAGAAGTGAGACAGGAAGTGGAAGTCTCATGGATAAATACACAAGAATGGATTGGAAGCTGTTATCATGAGTCATGACCAACACCAAGGATCAACAGTAGTCAGCAGCCACCAATATTCATTCCTGCTCTCATGATTGCTGTTGCTCCCTGCTTGTCTTGGATTCAAACTTCTACCAGGAGAATCGGATGAATATTGTTTCCAATTCATTCTAAGTTTTCGGGATGCACGGAATGATTTAATCTTGCTTTCTCTCTTTAACCCATCCAACGGTGAAGGTAATAGACGGCACAACTTTATGATCATCTTACCCGGGGTTCTTAACTCATGATTTGGTACTTTTTTGTTTTTATTTTTATTTTTTTTACACTTTTCGGCTAAGAAACATCTCTTATATCTCTTATTTAAAAGACGGTTCTTAGCTTTTCTTAATTAAAATTTAAGAAAAACTAAGAACCATCTATTAGCCAAAGCTAAGAACCTTATTTAAGAGACTAGGATTAATCATGGTCTTAGTAGTATAAATATACATAGGTTCTAACCTCACTTTCGTAGAATCAAACTTAAGAACTAAACCCTGAAGATGATGTCAAATAAAGACGGAGGATTTTACTATGATCTTGACGAAAACATGTTCAATAACGATGAAGATGGATGAGTTTACTTTAATCCCGAAGACCAAGAACTCATCAAAGAGCATCTACTACCCAAGTTAGAAGCGTATCTACAACCCAAGTCAAAAGATGAAGATTTTGAAGACTTCATCGTGATGAAGAACGTTTACGATAAGGAGCCACGGTTGCTGAACCATACCACTCATCCTTTGTTCAAGAAGAACGAGTGGTTTTATTTCGTGACAAGGACTCAAGTATCAGTGAAGAACACCGGTCGTGGTAAGAACTCGAAGAGAAGGGTCATCGGGGACAACGACGTGATGTTAGGAGTTTTCAAGGCTCCTAAAGCAAATGTTGTAATATGAGTGAATGTCGAACCAGTTCTGAGGGATTCAAAGCACCAAGAATGCAAGTACCTACTTAATCTAAGTGCAACCGATAATTTGGATGGTTTTTAAACTACTACTAATGATAGAATGCAATAACAGAACAAATAAGCAATAAAAGAGGAAACTTTCTTTGATATGATAAAAGAGAACTCATGGGTATAGGAATTAGATCTTGGGTGATCAAGTTTCGAACTAAGGATGGCAAATGATCAATCAAACTTAAGCTTAGACACAATCTTAAACAAACTCTATGTCTAGATGAATGTTCATTTGCTAACACATTTCAAACATCAAATGTCTTTGGTTGAATAATATGAAAGCAATCATTACTAGAAAGTCTATTGGCTATCTTAACACCTTTAACAACAAATGTCTTTGGTAAAGTATGTTAAAAGCTTAGGAGAGTTGTCTCAGGCATTTCATTGAACACTTTGTGGGTGGGAAATGCCTAAAGATCAACTTTTAAGTGGCCAACTCAGAAGATGCATTATGAATACTCTACTAGCAAGGAATGAGAATGATCTACACCTAAACATTCTAGATCTAGCCTAATCACCCTTAATCTCCTAACCCATGAATTCAAAGGAGGATTACTCACTAATCTCCATGATTTCTCTTAAACCCATATTGGATTTCAGATTAATCATGTAGAGAAACACAAATAAATAACTAGAATTAGACAAGATGATAAGAACAAGAGCTCAATTGACTCAAAGAGATGAACTTTCCAATAGGTTATTTGGTGGTTTTTCAAAGAACAAAAGATAATCTAGCCTGATGGCTTACAAAAAAAAACTAAACTTAGGTTTTTCCAGTCTAAAACGTAGAAGGGTAAAATGGTAAAATGTCACTCAGCAGAGCAGCCAGCGGCCAGGATGACGCGCCACCAGACCGCTGTGGACACTAGGCCGCGGGGACACTTAGCCGTGGGAGGGCTTCCTGTCGTGGCGCGGCCTCTCATACCGCGGGACGAGGCCGAGGGAGCATCCGCATTTTGTTGTGACTTTGTGAGATTTGCACTCGGTGCATGGCTCCCAGGCCGTTGGGGACGTCTGGCCGCTGGGACACTTAGGCGTGGTGAGGTTTCTCGAACATGAATCATACTTTTGCTCCAAAATCATCTCTAATGTCTCCAAAGTCACCAACTAGCATTTCCAATACCTGATAAGGACAAATGCAATGCAAATGCAACCTGTATGCGTTCTATATGGATTCTAAAGATCAAAAAGGAGCTAAAACAAATATGAAAATCATGCAAATACACAAGATATCACGACGATGGTGGGAGTTGGAAGCCTAACGCGAAGAAATATATCGAGGACTAAGAAACAAAGAAGACCATAGGGAAAAGCAAACCCTAAAGTTCACTAAAAGCGACAACAATAAGAAGAAGCAGAAGAAAGGAGACGGCACTTCTGTTGTTGTTCCCGGGAGCAATAGTAGCTGGATTATGCACGAGTATTCGCTACCAGAAGAAAATTCGTTTCAAGAACTGGTCATGTGCAAGATTCGCAAGATAAGCAATTCTAAGGATGAAGAAATTGAAACCATGGAGGTGACACATGACGCAGAAGAAGATTGGACTGGAGATTTTTTTGACAGATTCGCAAGAACGGGACTAGATGATCTACAAATAACGAAGAAAGATGATCAACAAGAGCCACCAATCTACTCTCGTTCTCAATCTGGTTATCCTCCAGCTAGGCTTGGCAATAAATCTCTACCAATATAAGTGGATGATGAATGAAGATGAAGATGAGGGTGAAGAGTGAAACCAAGAGCTTGCTAAATATCTTTTCTAGTCCACCAAAAGCTTTTAGTTTTCATGTACAAACACAAGTGTGAACACTTATTGAAAATCTTCTTAATGTTGCTCAAAATTATTCTTTTTTGTTTTTAAAATAGTTTCAATGATGTGATTTAACTTATTTTCATCAAAGAAAGAGAATCAATTCATAGGTTTTGTGAATATTTGGGTAATAAGTTACATACAATACAACTGCATGAATTACTAATACACCAATAATATGGTCTTTACAATGCTATGTACGTACTTTTATTATTTTGCATATTTAAAATTGAATTCATAATGCAGTGTCTAAGCGATTGTTTGTCCTTAAAGTAAGAAACACTTAGGTCTTTCTTCTGCTTTGTTGTTTGAGTTCTATTTTTTCCTTGTATATTAGGCCGCCTTGATAGCATATATTCGCTTGAGTTTGGGTTGTTCTTGTATTCTCTTGTGTGTTGTAATTTGTAAATTCCGGTGTATTATATAAATCTTTTACATTTTAAGAAATAAAAATTTTGTGGTCTAGACCGCCGGGTGGGTCTTAACCTGCTGCCTAGGAATGGGCATCATTACTCGTTACTCGCCTAAAACTCGCTACTCGACTCGTACCCGCCTTAAAAATTCAAGTACTCGGTGTTAACAAGGCTAGTAACAAGTCGACAATTTTCGTTACTTGCAAGACCAAGTCAAGTATCAAGTATCGTTATCATTTTTAATACTTGACTTGTTACTTGCCCCGTTACTTGCTCCATTACTTGGTATTTGTTACATAATCTATTAAATATTTGTTCATATTTGTCTTTTCTTTTACTTGCATCTAAGATTAAACAAAAATACTCATTATTCTTCTTATATTTGTTAATTGTTTCGTATCTGTCTTGATTTTTCAAATACTCGTCGTCATCTAGTTAAGTATTAAATAGAAACAAATATTAAAAGTTTAGCTATATGGATTGTTATTACATGTTACATGCTTAGAGAAGATATTTTAGTCTGCTTATATATCGAAATATTCATATTTTTTGTCTTCTTTATAATATGAACGAATATTTCGTTTAAAGTAATTCACATATTATTTTAAGTAAAGAATAAACAAAAAAAACTTTCATATCTATTTCTAATATAATATTATTTAGTAAATAGTTTTTAAATACTTTGAAAAACTCATAAATAGTTCACAAGTACTCGTAAATAGTTCGCAAGTACTTGTAAATAGCAAATAATATGACGGGGCAAGTAACTTGCAAGTAATTCATTTTTGATCAAGTATTCGAAATAGCAAGTACTCGTTTTTAACAAGTCAAGTACAAGTCGAAAATTTTATTAGTCAAATAGAAAGTATACGCAAAATAGCGAGTACTCGCTTGTGCCAGCCCTACTGCTGCCCACAAACACAAATCACTAGGTAGAGATATAAATTAGTCACTGTAATATTGGTCAAGGAAACAAAGTAGACAATCTTGACCAAGCTTATACCAAATGCTTCATAAAATTTGAGTTGCTTGGAACAGAAGTTAGCGGTGCAGTCTATAGAGAAAAGCTGACAAGCTGGTTAGTCTGAGAAGAATCATCATAAAAGCCATGGAGGTGAGACAGGAAGTGGAAGTCTCATGGATAAATACACAAGCAATGGATTAGAAGCTGTTATGATCATGATCAACAACGAGGATCAGCAGCAACCACCAATATCCACTCTGCTCACATGAATGTTGTTGCTCCCTGCTTGTCTTGGATTCAAATATCTACCAGAAGAATAGGATACTTTGACGAATATGAAGACTGGGAAGCTACGGTATTATGGTCTTCTTATCATTTTTTATCACTTGAAAAGAACGTAAAGACGTTTCTTTTGCTTGCTTGCTTGCATTGCAAGTATATGCTTTTTTGTGGCAAGTCAAAATATATTATCTGATATGTCTAAAAGAGGTAATCTCCAAGAAAAGTTGTCAGAAGAACTCCATTGTCATCTACTGGGACGTTTCCAACTCAAAGAAAGAATAAAAAGAAGCAAGCTGATTCTAAATTACTCTTACATAACCATAATATAAAACATTGTCATCATCCTTGACGTTGAGCAAGTCAAAGAACTTAAACTAGTTACAACTAGCATTTATTGTTTTAGAATATGTTTTGTATGAACTTATTCAACCCAATAACCTAATGCTGAGGATAGGAGATATGTGCACACATATGTAGGATAACCATGCTTCACATAGACTATTCAAACTGAAAACATATGACCATGACTAGTTGAAACCTAATTTAACCACGATTATCATATATATGAAACACAACTTTGCACATATAATCAGTTTATCTTGCTACATACATGGTAAGTAGTCATTATATGTAGTATAATAAAAGTACATGGCATTGTACCTATAATTTATCATCAGGGCCGGCTCAATACAAATAGGGGCCCATGGGCAAAACAAAAAATTTAGGCCCTTCTATTAATATATATTTTTAAATCAATGTTATTAGCAAATTAAATATTTAAAATTATTATAAAATAGCTATTCTATTTGTTCTTATATGATATTTTATTAATAATAATTTTAAAATAACATGTTTATGATATTATATAGCTTAAATTTACTAATACATATTAATAAAAATAAAAAATTGACAAAAAAGTAAAAAAAAAATGAAAAAAAAAAATATTTTTGACGTGGGCCCTAGGCCGGTCGCACTGACAGTCCCCTATACTAAGCCGGCACTGCTTGTCATGAGGATAAGACAACCAAAGTAGTTAACCCACACTAGTGTAAGAACCGTCTAAATGATGACATAGGTGTGGTCCATCTACTAATTCAAAAGGAAGAGAACATTTCTTAGCTTCTTTTTGACGGTGTCTTCCATGTAAATGTCAACTCTGACTTTTCTGTAGTTTTTAAAACACAAGTCTCATGTAAAAGAAAGTGCAGGAGAATTTGAGATTCACAAACTAAGGCGTGAAAGAAGATCATCTCTGTTCAAGATGGCTGGATTTGTGGGATCACATGGTATCTGGATGATAATTGGTGTTCATGTGATGCTTTTGGTGTTAGCTCAAGACAAGGATCCATTTGTACTGTATGACTTCAGGGGAGCAAACCTTCATCTTGATGGAATGGCAAGTACCAACGATGGTCCATTGCATCTTACAAATGATACCAAGACCAACACTGGTCATGCTATGCTCAAAGTTCCCATGAATTTCACAGCGTCGTCTCCCAGTTCATTGTCCTTCTCAACAGAATTTGTCTTTGCAATTTTTCCACTACAGAAGCCTCCTTCCAACGGTCAAGGTATGGCTTTTGTGGTAGCTTCTAAGATAGACCTCAGGGCTAAGGGCACTGCAACTTCAGGTTTAGGGCTTTTTACTCCAGGAAATAAAAATAAAACTGAAACCCAGATCCTGGCTGTAGAGCTTGACACTAATGAAAGCTCTGAACCACTGGACGAAAGTGATAACCATGTAGGGATTGATGTTAATAGTATAGTCTCGGTTGAATATGCCAATGCTACTTACTTTGATGCTACAGAGGGAAAGAATAAAACTCTGCGGCTTGCTAGTAAAAAGCGCATTCTTGTCTGGATAGACTATGATGGACTAGAGAAGTTGCTAAATGTAACGTTAGCACCAGTACCAGAATCAATTCCAGGTTCACCTCTATTCTCAAGTTCCATCAAACCAAGTGTCCCTCTCTTGTCAAGATCCATCAATCTTTCAGAGATTTTCAATGAGACCATGTTTGTAGGCTTCTCTGGATCCACAGGATCAACCAGAAGTAACCAATACGTCCTTGCATGGAGTTTCAGGAAAGGTGGAAAAGCACAAAGCCTTGACATTTCAAAGATTATGGATGCCCCTGATCAAAAGTCAGGGTCCAAACCTACTTTAATTCTGGTCACTACAATACCAACAGTTTTTTTCTTAATAATAGTGGGAGGTGTTTTGTATCTTCTTTACAAAAAGAAGAAGTATGCAGAGGTGCTTGAACAATGGGAAAAGGAATATAGTCCCCAAAGATACTCCTTCAGGAACCTCTACAAAGCAACAAAGGGTTTCAGGGAGAGTCAACTACTTGGAGCAGGAGGTTTTGGAAAAGTTTATAAGGGAATACTTCCCTCTGGTACACAAATCGCGGTTAAGAAAGTCTACCATGATGCAGAACAAGGAATGAAACAGTATGTTGCGGAGATCGCTAGTATGGGAAGGCTAAGGCACAAGAACTTGGTTCAGCTCCTTGGTTACTGCAGAAGGAAAGGTGAATTGCTTTTGGTTTATGACTACATGCCAAATGGAAGCCTTGATGACTACTTGTTCAATAAAGACAAGGTGAAATACCTCACTTGGTCTCAGAGACTAAATATAATCAAGGGAGTTGCATCTGCCCTTCTGTATCTTCATGAACAGTGGGAACAAGTTGTACTACACAGAGATATCAAAGCTAGTAACATTCTTTTAGATGCCGGACTAAATGGAAGGTTGGGAGATTTTGGCTTTGCAAGATTCCATGATCATGGCCAGAATCTTGAAGCCACACGTGTGGTAGGAACCATTGGCTACATGGCACCAGAGCTAACTGCAATGGGAGTGACCACTACTTGCACAGATGTCTATGCTTTTGGATCTTTTATCCTCGAGGTGGTTTGTGGGAGGAGGCCGGTAGACCCTGAGAGACCACTTGAGCAAATGATATTACTCAAGTGGGTTTCTAGTTGCGGAAGCAGAGATAACTTAATGGTAACTGTTGACAGTAAACTAGAAGGGAACTTCAAAGCTGAAGAGGTGAAGATGCTTTTGAAGCTAGGCATGCTGTGTTCTCAGAGCAACCCAGAGCATAGACCTAGTATGAGATATATAGTACAATATCTGGAAGGGAATGTCCCTGTTCCGAGCATATCATTTGATACAGCTGGATTTGGTATGCCCAATATAAGCAATGAAACGGTAACACAAATGACAACCACCTCTACATCATCAGCTAATTTCTCTTTTGAAGATGTTACAATCCTGTTTGGTGGTCGTTGAAGTCTGCATCACAGGCTGCTAAGCTTACAAGTAAGTTTCTTTGTTTTTCTACAGTGTTGTCTTTTAAGTGAATGGACTGTATTTGGATTTTTTTTTTTTTTCCTTTTGCTACAATGTTGTTCAGGGAATGATTGTATCTAAATTTTTTTTTTCCCCTTTTTGCTACAATGTTGTTTACTTTTTGTATAGATGGTTGTATTATACTGTGTTGTTGTTCACAAACTGTTGAAGCATTTTTTTCGACGTTTCACTTTACGATTTTGGATTCAATCTCTTCCAATCTGAAACCCTTAGTCTCTGGAACTACAAACAAGAGTGATACCAATGCTATGGCTCCAAAGAGAAGTTTATCAAGTACCTCACATGAGCACATGCAAGCTCGTGGAACAGAGCACGAACGAGCCAGTTGTCCCCAATCTATGAATTTTGTTTCTTTTCTCGTTCGATTTTAGTCCAAGATGATAACCTTTTATAGCAGAAACGTCAGAAAAATTTCGCTTACAATGGTCAATGGAGGTGGTGAAATGACAAATTGTTGATTCTGCGTTTGCATGTAGCTCTTGTGATTCAATCCACAGGAGACGAGACAATGGTGGTAAGCAGAAGAAGTGGAGGAAGAAGAGAGAGAAGTAAGATCTTATCTTCCCCTGTTTCAGTTTTGTTGTTTCGAATTTAGCAGTGGAAGGTTGCCTGCTCGCCTATATGATACGCCTATATGATATATCTCATCAAGACATGGACAATGTGGTAAATAATGCAAAGATTTTTGGAACGAATCATCACATCTTAATAAGTTGGCGTAAAGCACATCTTTGTCTTTGGTGTTATTTGAAACAGGTGCATATTTACAAGAAAAAAGTGCTCGGCTTCTACGTGAAGAAGGGTAAAGATTGCATTATTATGTACATTAAGAGAGAGAGTTTCATATAAGGCTTCTCTTAGAATTCGAAATCTCTTTTAGCCTGCAGGAAAATGAGAGAAGGATGATGATATATTACAAGACGTCTGTATAAAAGCTGTTGACATGTGACTATTATTATTATTATTTTTTTTTTTTTTTTTTTAATGGTTAAGAGTCCAAAACCTCTGAGAAAAGAAGTTGTTTGCCGGTGATGTGCATAACTCCAGCTTTGAGTTTGCACTCCCTATGCTCCTAGTCTTCTTCTTCTTCTTCTTCACCTGCACAAGTTGCACGTGGGGTTTGAATGATAATCCATATATTGTTAGGAATATATATGCAGCAATATAATGAACAAAAACTTACGTGATCAAACTGACAGACGATCAAATGCTGAATGTCATCATCATCGATACCACCACCTTCCTCAACATCATCATCATTCTCGTTCAGTTCTTCATCATCTTCATCTAGCATCATCACCCCTCACACATGTTAGAAACCAAAAGTTATCTATGACTCGAACTAGTGCATAAATTTGAAACATACCATAAGGAGCATTAGTGTTTGGCTTTATTTCAGCATCATCTCCATCACCAGATCCATCTTTCTGAGTAATGCAAAGTCCTTCATGTTCGTTCTTTTTGAACATCTCAAGCTCCTGAAAACGTTTTCAACACCAGCAAATATAGCTACGACTCAAAAGCGAGCCGTCTAACAAGAAGACTCTCCAAAGACACTACAGTAAAAAAAAAAAAAAGTTTACTGTGGATGGAAACAGAGCATCAATGTCAATTCGACTTTCACCATATCCGTCATTCTCGTTCTTTACGGACATCGCAAGCTCCGTCAACATCAGAAACACATAAACTAAGATAACAAAGAGACTCTCCAGCTAGAAAGGAACCTTAGGATCAATCTCAATTCCAATTTGGGCGTATCCAGGTAAAAGGTTTGGATCTTGAGTTTGGAGAGGATGATCATGCACAGTCACAGGTTTGGATCCTGATCTTTCTATCGTTCCGCTTATGATTCTGGCTTGTATCATCTTCCTTTTCCAAGTCTATAGACAAGAGTTCATAATCACACTTTCGAAATCGATTTGTAAACGGCGATCCGAGCACAAGATACCGTTATCATCTCCGTTATCCAAAATCCTCCTAAAACCCTAACTTGCAGATCAAGAAAATTTTAAAACTGAATTCGGATATCTAAAGAGCCGAAGCGGCGATCGAGTACAAGGTATCGTATCATCTTCCTTTTCCAGAATCCTCCTCCTCAAAACGTAACTTGCAATTCAAGAAAAACTGAAACAACTTCAACAAGATTCGATGGAAAGAAAAGACGAAATCCAGTTCGAATTTGGCGATCTAGAAATTGAGGTAACGAAATGGAGGTTCTCAATTAACCGCATGAATCTCGTTAAGAATACTGAGCTTGAGTTTTCCGTTGGAGACGAGCTCCGATCGAATCTTTCTTATAACATGATCTCTGATACTGATGTATACTTTGTGCAAGTTGCAGAAGGAGGGAAGTCGTGGTACATCTTACTATGGCGGAGGCGTTAGGTGAGTAAAAAGGAGAGGTCGATGGGCACATGGCTCGGTCTAATAAAACCACAGATGAAACGTACCCTAAGAAGCCCTCCACCTAGTGTTAACTTAAGTGTTTAGGTGTGTCTGTGTGCTGTTTCTATGTTTAATAATGTCGTCTGCCGTATGTTTTGTCTGTGGTGTTGTTTATGTGTTTAGTAATGTTGTATGTTGTGTCTGTCGTCTGTCGTGTCTGTGTTTAATAAATTTATTAGAGAAATTTTCTCTCTTCTATTTCTCTCTCAAACTTATGAACATTCTCTCTCTAGTTCATCGTCTTCTTCATTCTTATCATACAACCTAGTCCGACCACACTCTCTTACTCTCACCACATCATGTTTGTTCTTCACTCTTGTTACTTTTTACTCAAATTCTAACAAATATGACCAATTGCCTGACTAACCTTTTATACTATTCCTATCAAAATTTAAAACTATGTACTTGCATAAATTTTGTGAAAATTGCAAAATATAGTCAAGTCTTTCAATCATTGCCGTTTCAATTGATAACATTTTTTTTTTTTTTTTTTTTTTTTTTTTTTTTTTTTTTTTGAAACACTTTCAATTGATAACATATCCAACACATTTAACCTTTTGTGTGACATGATAGACCGCAAATAATTCTTTTTCAGCTCCAACTTTGAAAAAACTTCTTTCAACTAACTTTGAAAAAAATTCTTTCAACTGTGATGATAGACACTTGAATAGTCATGTGATAAGCAATTTCTATGTGTTTATTAACAATCTTCCTTTTTCAAAAAAATCGATCATTTCAATAGGTTTTCAAATTTTTTCGGATATCGATTTTCAAATAATCTTTAGTTCCATAAAAAAAATCATCAACAATTATGTCTGAATGTGTATCACTCCTTAAAGAAGATTCCAGATTCAAATATGATGTCCTCAATGTATTCTCAATTGCATCAGTTAGCTTTTTTAAATCAAACAGAAATCCAAAAGGTTTTTCATACCTTATACCTTTAGAATTGTTCAAATCTAGATTCAAAGGAAACTATAACTTGATTCAAAAATTTGTTGAAGTAATTAATCTTGAATCTCACTACATAAATATATTTGTTTATAGATACTAATAATTATTATTTTTTTCAAAAAATATACTCCATTAATATGGATGCTCTATTCCACGGTTTGGGTGGCTTGCCGTCAGGGCCATAAAGTTCATCTCGGTAAAATTTACACAACAAACATTTCTTGTCAACGTTTCACTCCAAGATTTTTGATTCAATCTCGGTAAAATGTTTATCTCGGTAAAATTTACACAACAAACGTTTCTTGTCAACGTTTCACTTCAAGATTTTTGATTCAATCTCTTTCAAGCTGAGATCCTTGGTCTCTTGGACTACTAGAACTACAAACAACAATGATACCAATGCTATGGCTCCAAAGAGAAAGAAAATATTCTCTGCTCCATGATATTTCCGCAGAGAATGCATGTTCTCTTGTGAGTTGCTTAATAAACTTCAAGTTAATTTTAACCAGTGGGAAAAGAAGAGAAACCTTTAAGGGTGAAAACGCAAATGTTACAATAGCATTGGAGCCGAAGTTTGTGAGAACTGCAAGACTGATCCCTCTCCCTCTTATGGGAAGCGGGAAGATCTCGGACACCATTAGCCAGCTGACTGAGGAAAACAAAGACTGTTAAGTGAGGTAAGCTGAGACTTTTAGTATAGCTTAAGTTTCCAGTTTTCTCAACGAACGTGCTAGACAAAACTATGTAGCCACAGCTAGTCAGATACCAGAGAGGTAGCTAAAATACAAAACCTGGTAGCAACCAACATAAAGAAGCAATGCACCAACAGCGACAAGGGGAAAACCTCCAAGAAACGTGTAGTATGCTGACAGTAGAAATAAAGACACCGCCTGGAATTGGGAATGTACAACAGCAAATCTTGTTGTTTAAACGAAAGACCTTTGTAATCTTCAGCAAAAGAGTGAAAGGAAATAGCAATATGAAAAGTGTCAGTAACTCGTGTGTAGTATGCAGTATGTATCAATGTATGCATACGCATATATGTATGTTACATCTAATAGAGTTAGTGAAAATTTCATAATTGTATGTAGTATCAACTATTCTACTTGCTAATTTAGTAAACGGGAAACTGTTTTTCATTTGTTTTTCTATCGATTTAAGTTATCTTACAATGGTTGCATGTAAACTATATATATCTGAAAACTATAAGAATTAGTTGCATGGTAAACTTTTGTGATTTGGTGTTTTTTTTTAACAAAGATTTGGGATTTGGTGTTATATGAAACATGTACATATTAGAAGGAGAAGAGCTCGAGTTCCACTTGGAGAAACTTCAAAAGAAGCGGGGCCAAGAGGCATTAGTACTAGTGTAGTCATTCACATACCACGAATTTTTTGAAAAACAGTGAATAAATGGTGATTTTTATTATTTTATGTAATGCTAGCACTTTCCAATTATTTATTACGTTATTGACTTCAGTAACTCGTATATATGTAGTATGCATACGCATATATGTATGCATACGCATATATGTATGTTACATCTAATAGAGTTAGTGAAAAATTCATAATTGTATGTATTATCAACTATTCTACTTGCTAATTTATTAAACGGAAAATTGTTTTTCATTTGTTTGTTCAATCAATTTAAGCAATCTTACAATGGTTGCATGTAAACTATATCTGAAAACTTTATTATATATAATAAATGGTTCCATCATATATAATTCTTAAACTTTAGTATTGAATATATTGAAGTCTACAGCTTTAATTGCCATGCTATATTTACTTTGTTTTAAATTTATACAAACATAACATTCCATAAGAGACTTCTTATTATAGTTCTTACGTTCCGAAACTCTCATTAATCACGTTCAAAATGAAGGTTGAGCTTTTGACTCGCACCTTAAAGAACGGTTTAGCAGTGGAAGGTTGCTTGCATGTACATCAAGACCTGGACAATGTTGTCGTGCTGATGGGTAAAAACCAAAAAAAAAAAAAAAAAAAGCAAAAGATTTTGGATTGAAATCATCACATCTTAATCAGTTGGCTTGAAGCTCATCTTTGTGGTTTTTGGTGTTTTTTAACAAAGATTTGTGATTTGGTTTTATATGAAACATGTACATATTAGAAGGAGAAGAGCTCGAGTTCCACTTTTACAGAGAGTTTCATATAAGGCTTCTCTTAGAAGTTGAAATCTCCTTTAGCCTGCACAAAATGAAATGATGTATTATAAGACTTGGTATATAATAGCTGACATGGGAATACTTTTGTTGAACCAAGAGAATGAGAGAAAAAAAATACAAGTTAGTCCCAAACCTCTGTGAAAATAATTTATTTGTCGTTGATCTGCATAAATCCAGCTTTGAATTTGCAGTCCCATTTGTTCGTAGCCCTCTTCCTCTTCACCTGCAGAAGTTGCACTTGATAAGAAATTCATCATTGTTACAAGGAATATGCAACAATGAACAAAACTTACATGATCAAACTGACAGATGATCAAATACGGAATGTTATCATCATCGATAATACCACCTTCCTCCTCAACATCATCATTCTCGTTCAGATCCTCATCATCTTCATCTACATCATCCCTCACACACGTTAGAAACCAGAGGTACGTTATATATCAAGAGAACATTTTACTCGAACACATACATAAGTCTAAAACATACCATAAGGAGCGTAAGTGTCTGGCTCTGAAACAGCATCTCCATCACCAGATCCATCTTTCTGAGGAATGTCGTTCTTTGTGGACATCACAAGCTCCTAAACATCAGTAATACATCTGTGACTCCAAAGTGAGCCGTCAAACAAGAAGACTCTCAACAGCCAAAAAGTAAACCTTACCTTGGATGGAAGCTGAGCTTGAGCATCAATGTCAATTCCACTTGCAGCATCTCCAGGTAAAGGGTTTGTATCCTGAGTTTGAGGAGGAGCAGGCACAATCACAGGTGAGGGGAAGGGGAGGGAAGCAGAAGATGGTAGGGTCGCCTCGCTTATGACTCCGGCTTCTATCATCTTCCTTTGCAAATTCTATATATAGACAAGAATTCATAATCACACTTTCTAAATCTATTGTAAACGAGGGTGGTATATAGGGGGGAACCAAGAGCTGAAGCGTTCTTTATGAAAATCCTCCCAAAAACCTAACTTGCAGGTCAAGAAAATTTAAAACAGTTCAAATGTATCAAGATCGAGTTAAAACTGAATCCGAATTCCTCAAGACTTGAAGCAAGCGGTGATCGGTCACAACTCCCAAGATATCGTTTTCCAAAAATCCTCCTAACTTGCCACCCAAGAAAACTGAATCAACTTAAATGTATCAAGATCGATAGTTAAAACTGAATTCAGATTTCTCAAGAGCTGAAGCGGCGATCGAGCACAAGGTTTATTATCGTCTTCGTTTTCCAAAAAAATCCTCCAGAAACCCTACTGAAACAGGATTCGATGGAAAGAAAGACTAAATCCATGAAAAAATTACAAACAATGGAGGTTGGTTGGTTGGTTTGTCAACTAACCGCATGGATTTTTCTAAGAAGACTCTGATTCAGGACTCCATCGACCTCGGATCGCATCTTGCTGATAACATCATTGCTGATACTGATGCAGGCAAAGGTGTTCTCGCTCGTATCCATTCCGAAATGGTCGACTCTCTCTGACTGTTTCGTCGACGAAACTCCTCTCTCAGGAGGAGGAAGAAGATTGAAAGAAAGGAAAGTCTAAAAGTGGAGATGTATGTGTTATGATTACTCGAGCGAGCTACTAAAGAAAATCATAGCTCCTGAGGTCTGAAGAGATTATTAATAATAAGAGAAGGAGATGTGTTAGTCGTCGTACTGTATATAGATTTTTAACAACATTCATTTATGGATATGGATCGCATTTACTTGTCATTAGGCCCACTATAAAGCCCAAACATATTGTCGCCGGCGCTTACCCTTACCGTTGAATCGAGACAAAGGAAGTCGAGAATGAATCACTTGAGACTCGGTTGATTTTGTGCTAGTGAGTATTATTACAATTTAATGCCTTTTTGTCATGTTGCTCTTAGTGGATGATGACAGGAACAAAAGCTCTCAAGGAAATTGCAATGGAGAAAGATGCTGCTGTTGTTTCACGAGTAGGGCTTACTCTGTTTTTACTTTCTAAAAATTCACATCCCCTTGAATTTTATAATAGCTATTGCTTGCTTATAGGAGGATCTCTCAGCACAATTGTTAGGACTCTTAAGAAACAAACGTGTTAAAGAGGCAGCAGAGGAGGAACAATATCGCGTTTAGCCTTTTTTATGTTTCCGATTATTAAGTTTCCTTTTCCTTGCTTTCTGAACTTACTATTTACCTATTGTTGATAGGCTAAGGAAGATGAAGCATCTCTCAGAGCAGACAGCAGAGCTTAACTCGATACAACAACAAGCAATGGGTACTTCATTTGTTGCAGTTCCCCCGGACCAAGTATTTCAGAAGGAGATGGCCAAACTAAAATTAGAACTACAGGTTCCCGTGTGTTCTGATACTTTCCGGTCAGAGTCTTCGTTTCTACGAATAGTGATGTTCTTAATATACACAGAAAGAATCGATGGATTAAAAAAACCAAAAAGAGAAAGAAAAAAATGATTTTTTGAGGCAGCAAGAACAAACATCGTTTAGCTGAAGAACAAACCCGAGTTGCTTCTTTAGTGTCTCAAAATCAAGAACTGGTACTGGTACAGAAGGTTTCAGGTTTACCCAGCTGTGCTTCAGGTAATATGTAACGTGATGCAAGTCTCTTTGTTTCAGAACTTGTCCTTGTTTCAGCTGTTACAATCATCTAGTATTTGTATACACTAACTGATGTGTAAATGCTTTCTGAGTCATTCGAAAATTGTTTTACTGAATGTACACTGTTGGATATGTATCAATAACTCTGTTCCCGTGTTCGTTGTTATGCAGAAGTATCAGAATCAAGTCAAAAAGGACTTTCAGTGGTAAGAAAATGTTACTAACCCATTGATGCCACTTGCCAGAATGTATGCCTTCATCAACATTTTATGTAATCCCTTAGAGGAGTTATAAGTTTGATGGTTTTCCTGTAGGAAGATAAAGAAATACTCAGAGAAGCAGTTGCATGATATGGCTGTTGCATTTGAAAGATTGGAGAGTAGTAGGCAAAAGCTTCTCATGGAGGTAACATCTTAGCGTTCTGCTAAGAGTATATGCAATAGTCGAGAGACATATGATTGGAGAAATTTATTTCCATGCATTATATTTTATCAGGTTGACAACCAATCGTCTGAAATAGAGAAAGTGTTTTGGAGATAATTTCTTTTATTTACTGATGTTTTATGTTTATGTTCAAACAGATCCTTAACCCAATTGTTTTGTTCGCGATTACTTTTATTTCTAACACAATAAGATACACTGTTGAAACAATATAAAGGAACAAAGTCCACTAGACTCGAATGAAGTGAAACATTATTCAGAATAAACATATCCATAAACTTCAACTTGTAAATGGTCTATGTTACATCTTTTTATCACATGCCATCATCTGGACCAAAAGCGAAGTCGGCCTGGAACCTTTGCTTATGCAGCGGCTGCAGGGTCGTTGATGACTCCCAAAAAATCGTCTTTGATGGTACCCACACAAAACTGCCAAAATCAGAAAACAAATGTGCAAACACTTAAAATAGATTCAAGCCGAAAAAAAATATCGAACTGTTAGTTGCATGGTGGATAGAGTTATGGAGAGTGTGCATACGATTTCAGTGGCATCGACTCTTGTTCCAATAATCTTTAGCCTCACTTCACATTCTTTCTGGATCTTAACCTGCAGGAAGACATTGGTAAGATTAAAGATAGGTGAAACAGAGAGATAATACAGGCGAAAACAAGAAACAGGGAAAAGGAACAAACTGATCCATCAGATGTCGTGTAATTAGGCATGTCTCCAGCCTGAAACTCCATATCATCTGGAATCAACTGTAATGATTGAAAAGAGGAGAAACAAAATCAAACACAAACAACCAAAGAGAAACAGAGTTAGTATGTCGAAACCATGATGTTAAAGATCACCATAAGCTTACATGCTTGGACACAAAAATCTGAACAGGACCAGCTTCAGCGAAGAAACCCATCTGAGAGTCATTAGAAATCTCAATTACTTTTACAGACATATATATGTCACCAAAGACAAATGGAACTATATATAAAAATACATTACCTTATTGACCAAAGTGACAACAGCTTCCAAAATCTCTCCCTTGAAAGGTCTGAAAACAACACACTGGTACTTAACAGGGAAGGTGACAAAGGCAGTCCCATCTCGGATCAATCCTTTCCCTACGCTTTCTATTCCTGTTATCGCCACTACAAACCCATGTCGGCCACTGTCACCATACCAAACACAAAGAAAAAATTGCAGTCAGCATCAACATGACATTGCAATGATGAATTGCACATCTTAAATCTAATTCAAAAACAAAAATCTTTCTAGATATAGAGATAAAACTGACTGCTAAAAAACACAATCTTAGCGACGTTTTACTGGTGTACCAAGATTCAAGTCATTTCCAGAATCAACGATTACTAATCGAGACACAAGAGACTGGACTGCTATATATGGATTCATATCCTAAGATCAAAGAAAGAGACTAACTTGAGATCTCAAAAAAGCCTAAATCCACTGAGTTTCTCTGTTTGCAACCAAGAAAGATACCTACTTTAAAACAAACAAGCAGCATGGGTTCAATTCTGGCTACAATGCCCAAGACAATATTTAGCCCCAATTGAACCGATTAAGCATTCAATCAGTAATCACAAAAACAAAACCAATTGAACGAGACGGGAGTTAGGGTTTCGGAGCAATAGATGCAATTGAATTCGAATGTTTGTGTTAGAAAACGATGAAAAGGGTTTCGAATTTCGAGAAGAGAGCAGTGAAGAACAAATAGTGGAGGAAACCTGCAAGTGCCCTCGACATCTTTCATGAGCTTAGACACGAGATTTTCACGGAGGTTGCGACCAAAGAATCGAGGATGTAATTGCATGTTTCGCTCCAAAACTATGTGGAAGAACATACTTGTCTCTGCCTTTCTCGCTCTCGCTCTCGCTCTCGCTCTGACTCCGCGCGGCGCTGGTTTTATGTCTTACGAGAGTAATTCGTTTCCACAAATGCAGAGATCTCTTTTAACCGTCTATAAAGAATAAACAGGGTCGATATTGTAAAATAATAGTATTTTCCTTTATTTTTTTCTTTTGTTGGTTTGCTTAAGATATTAGGAAAATTAGCAAGCATAACCAAAAAAACTAAGCTAAATAATCATATCAAAGTAGGTGCTATGATATTGTGTGTGTTAGTGTATATATATACTAAGTTTTATAACTAATTATTAATACATGTGTTACTAATTAAAAAATTAGAATGATAAATTATAATTTGTGTTTTCATTTGAAATTTTTTTACGTATAATAAATTATTTAAAAATTTCTTTATTCACTACATTCATTATATACAAATAAGTCTTAAAAATCACTTAATATTAGGTCTGAGACTTATTATCCAAGATCTGGATTCTATCAGAGATCCGCTTTGATAATAGGATATCTTGTGCGATCGAATCCAGATCCAGATAGTAAAATCTTGATTTGTCAAAGCCGGTCCGACCCAATGGTTGAACCCGGTTAGGTTACACTATGAATTGGTTACATAACCGGGTTGAATCTCATAACTGGTTCGACCATGAACCAGTTACATAGTCGGATCAAATATAAAAGTTATTAAACTAGTAAAAACCACTAAAACTATCAAAAATCTATAAACAATTCATATAAACATAAAACTAGTTTCTATTTATAATGTTTTATATTAAAAATTTATTTATATTTTAATTATGAATCATTATTACTAACATTACTTTTAAATGTATATACTAAAAATATATTAGACCAGGTTATTGAACCAGGTTTGACCCGGTCGAACCATATTGAACCGTGACTAAAAAATATTATGGTTCAGCTTCCGGTCCGGTTTTAAAATCATTGTTCAAAACTGAATTTGGATCCAGATATCTTGACTTTTAGGTACGAATATCCAGATCCGGGTCCATATTTTAAAAATACATTAAATCTTTAATTTTATTAATAATTATATTTGATATATTGATATTTATACATAAAAATTATATTAATAATATTATATTTTAATTTTAATATTATATATATATTTATAAATCTTGTATAAATATTTACTTTGCGTATAATTTTTAGAATTTTCGTATTTAAAAAAAAAAAAATTTTATGAATCTGAATTCGGATACCCACATATAATACAATATCTACATGAATATCCGGAAACCACGAATCCGGATCCAGATACTAAATCCACGGATCCGACGAATCCGGATCCGGATACTTTTGACCCTTCTTGGATATCTGGATCCATCCCACCTCGTTATTCTCTTTTTTAATCATATAAATTTAAGAATTTTACTTGATTAATGTTTTGTTATGTGTTTTCTCTCTTTTTTTTTTTTAATTTATAACTTATTTTTTCTTAAAAAAAAGAATTTTTCATAGAACAACCAATATATACACTAATTATAGTATTATTTTAAAATATATTTGATATTTTATATAATTCTTATTATTATTATTTTTAATCACTTATATATTAAAAAAATAAAAATTCATTTTTATTTTGTAGCTAATTTATATATTTTATTTATTAAGAGTATAAATGATATTAATCACTCTATCTTTTAACGAATTTTAACGTGAGAGCTCGAACGCAAAAATCACATTAGTTATGTGTTTTCTATTTTTTAATTTTTAACTTTTTTATTTCAAGAATTTTTCAATATATATAGTAATTATCGTTTTATTTTAAAATAGATTTTTAGATTTTGGATAATTCTTGTTATTATTAATTTTAGTCGCATATCTAATAGAAAATGAAAATTCGTTTCTCTTTTTTGGCTAATATATATATATTCATTAAGGGTATAAATGATATTAACCGCTCTAGTTTAAACTTGAGAGTTCTGTTGCGAAAAATCAACATAATAGACTAGAATAATATATTAGAGTCCTAGTAGAATCTGTTGAAGTCTTTGCTTGCATCTCTACACCCATCAATTTAAAAAGCTAAGAGAATAGTTCACTTATTCAGAGGTGAAGGCAATGACAAAAACATTCTTCGTAAAGGAGGTTTGATGAGCATCTGTCACGGTCATCTGAATGTATGCAGCAAGTAGCTGTTAAAGAACCATCTCAATTACACCTTTATAGTGGCCAATTCATCCTACTCATCAGTCTCCTCTTCAGATAATCCAATTAATGCATGGATGAAGGATAAATATTTCAATGGAGTTTAATATATTTTCCCCGAGAATGAAAAAGAGACCGGACACTTCGTGAACATGTCACATACATCTTCCACTGTAAAGCCTAAGCTTTCATAGACATGATCTTTGCTTGTATTGTTTTGTCATTCAATCTGTTAACAATGTCACTTGAATACTATATTCAAAACAGGTTCTCATGAGAAAATCATAAATTCATCACCTAATTTCAATGTCGGTCTTCTTGTTCAAGAAAGATGACAAAAAGAAAAGAAGAAGATATTATGATAAAACATTTATAGGCCGTTGATCAAAAGAAAAAGATAAAACATTTAGGCTAATCTATAAGCCTAGTTTTTTTTTTTTCCTTTTTGATAGATTGGTTAAATTTGCACCACGCTTGGAGCATAATATGAGCAGACAGATGGGCCATCACTGCTAGGTTCTTCTCCAAGATCCACTTTTTTCAAGTATCCATCCTCCCGAATGATGCAGCCCCCAGTCTCGTTGTGCGGTCCATATGCGGTCATTTCAGAAAACACTACCACTTTCTTCTCCTCGTCCACGAAGAAACCCCTCTGAACACAAACCGAATACTTAAAACCAGTGACTGTTGCAAAATTAAAGGCTAAAAACTTGTTCCACGACACCGTGTTGGGTTCAACCTTATCTGTAATCCATATCTCCATCTCATGTGTATAGGAGCGCCCCCTGAGCAATACCACAAGCTTCTCTTCTCTGAGAGCTGATAGAACCTTATAGTCTTCAACATCAGAGAGATACGGCAGTTCCAGATGCGGTCCAAATGCCTCTCTTGTAAAATCAAAACCGAGTAAGAAAAATGCCTTACCTACTACTTCTACAGCTTTGTCTCCTCTTTCCTTAGCCAGAAAGTAAGAACTTCCTTTCACTGAAACACAAGGATAGCCTAAAATGTACGTAGGAACTATAGCCGAAGGGGTAGGGAGAACTTTCCATGAGTTAGACTTTAAATCGTAGATTTCTTGCGTTAAATTGTACATAAAATCATAGATAAGCCTCAAGATTTTGTGGTTGTTGTTCTTGTCGTATCCGAAACCATACTTATCTTTTTTGCCGTAAGACCTTGGTTCCACACGCCTGGTTTGACCCAAATATGGGTTCCAAACCACCAACCTAGTAATGTTGCCTTCCTCGAGGAAGCATAACACTAAGCCGTTGCAGTGAATGAATCTAGATGTATATCGTAGTTTAATTTTACCTATTTGCTTTATAGGTTGGTTTCTATGGAGATTGATACTCATTAAACAAACCTTAGAACCGTTGCCCTTGATCGCTAGGAACTCCTTGTCACAATGATTCTTTATAAAGCTCCCATCTTTGAATAAACGGTTCCATCGTTTGCAAGTGTATCTCACTGCTCTTAGAGATGTTATCGGAACCCTGGAGAGTATCTCCTCTTCCATATCCTGCGGAAGATCGGACATCATCGTCATTAAGTTTTAACGTCCCAAGTCTGTAATTTCTAACCTTCACGTTTGCCCTCTCTCTTCACGTCAAAATATACAGAAAAAATTATATTAGTTAACAATGTTGAGATTGGCGTATTTTATTAATTTATATAGAGATTTTTAGATTCATATATTTTCGATTATAAATACTTAATAGTATGTGGGTTATAAATTTGAAGACCATGATGAGAAAAAATTTTGTATATATTTTTTTTAATCATTTTCTCCTTTTTTATTTTCTTTTTGTTGAATTTCGTCTTTTAAACACTAATAAAATCTATAAAATGATAATAACTGAATCACATATCAATTATGCAAAATAAAGTAGGAAAATAGACTTTTTTTTTGACCCTCATTACCTATGTAGACTACTTCTTTAAACATGTAACATAGTTACCAACAAAACTTTAAGACACAAAATTAAAATAAAAGTAAAAAAAAAAACAGAAACGTAAATTATAAAATTTGTGATAACTTAGAAAAAAAATTAAAATATAATTGAGATAGAGATAATCTTTCTTTGCCTTTCTCGATAAATATATATACATAATTATCTTAATATCTATAGATTTTATTTTTATGAAAGAAAAATAGAATAATCATTATCATCAGCAAATATCAAAACATCATATATAGTATCAAACCACAATAATTACTACGTATGTTATTTTTGACAGTTTTTATTATTAGTAATTATTTATTTGTATCTTATATGATGAATAAATATATTATTTATTAATGATAGGAACGATATTAACCGGTCTAATTTTTAACGTGAAAGCTTTGTCGCAAAAAATCACTTCGTAAATAATAATATATATATTACCTTTTTGAACACATGTGTTCATATATATTTATAACTAAAAAATCTTTCACCTCATTTTTCATTTATTTTCTTTTATTTCTTTCTTTTTTCTCTTATTTTTTCTGTTGATATGAATTATATTATAGATTTTAGGTTTTCATCTATTCAACTGATTCATTAATCGGTTGTGCTTTTTTTTAGATGATTCCTCAACTGATCCAAACAACTTTAACCAAAGATATGGACATGCCTGATTGTAGATTGGGAAAAAGACCTTATTACGGATGAATATTTGGAAAGTTAGGACCCTAATTCTTAGAGAAAAAAAAAAGAACAAAGAAAAGACCTAGTGCAAAATCACACTGAACACATGTTCTAACCCGAATCTACATATATCCTCGTGAAATTGATAGAATCATCTGTTGTAGATTCAGATAGTCTATGTGGCTAGCAAAAGAAATATTTGTGAAAAATGAAACTGGTTTATTCGTAAAGAGGAAAAAAAAAACAGTATTCATTTATTTGATCGTCAGAAGAACATGACAATTAATAGAGATGAGCACGTTTGTTTGCTTCTTAATAAGTAGTTAACTATGGATAATGGATCAACCGTAAGGTGGAGGTGTTAAGTATTATAATGGCGACGGAGGATATTTCTTGGTCGGAGGCGATGGGTACTCTACCGGCGGTGGAGGACACTTCGTCGGAGGAGGGTACGTTTTGATCGGCGGCGGAGGAGGAGGTGATGAAAATGTATATTTTGGAGATGGTCGCCATATAAACGGCGGCTTCTTCCAGGGGCAGCCAAACCATTTACAAAAATGGTTTGGAGAAGGAGAGGCTAAAGAGAAACGTACGATGCTTCCATGCGTTATTAACAACACCAGAGCTAAAGTTACTGCTAAAGACTCCATCTCTGTTGTGAAGAGCAAGAAGAGAAAGCACGGTGGCTTTTAAATTGTATGGATGACTCAAGATTCTAATTTCTTCTACACATTGCAGTGAAGTTGCCACATTGCATTGTAACCTCACAGATGGGTTTAAACCCCTAAAACCAGGAAGAATAGTGACAGAGAAGCTTTTCTGTATCCATTCAATTTCAGAATCCGACAGTTTTAAATGGTAACCAAAAGCCTCTTTGCATGCAGAGTAGGGTTCTTAAGTCAATGTTGACAAAAAAATAAAAATAAATAGGTTTCAAGTCAAGTAATTAACTTGTATTCATTCATCATAATTTAAGTCATGACCAAAGAATCTATTTGGTTAGTAGTTACCAACCATAGGTTGGCCTTAAAACTTCTAGATTATAGACTTTGGAAATAACTTTGATTCACGTTTAAAAGGATTTACTCTCTAAGAGAGTTAAAATACATTGTCCAGAACCTATTAATCATAAAAATAATAGTTCCATGTGTGTGTGACTTGGGTTGATGAAAGAATAAAACTTTGCAGAATTTTCATTTTATTGTCTAATATGAGTCGGAGAATGAGAAGATCATAATAAGAACATACAGAAAAAGAAATTACAAGGGTTCAAATAAGATTATGATATAACATGTAAAAATGTGTTTTTTTTTTCTGCCTTCTTGCAAGGCCTCGTTACAAAGTCTCAGGGAGCGTCAAATGACTCTCTCTCCCCCGCTTTCATGTCGCCAATTTCATCTTCTTTCCCGCGAGTTTCTAACTGCAAAATGCAACATGAAAGAATCCTTCTGTAAGTGAATGTGTCTTACATCTAAGCTAGTATATGAGATGTAAGAGCTTTACTTACTACGCTTATTTTAGATGAAACAATATTGCAATCTTAAAGGACAGGAACAAGAAGTAAAACAGTTTCAAAAGGTATTTGAACTACCTCATAAGAACCGAGGCCTCCGATCCGCAGGCTTGAGAATTTGGAAAGAGCACATTAAACTCTCATCAACACTCATCATAGCACCAGCATTATCAAATTCACCACAGTAATTAGGAGCTGAAAATATAGTAACAAGCTGTCTATCAGCGAAGAACTCATATCCATCCTCTACAACCTGCGGAGAAAAAAAGGCTTTTCATTACAAATTCCGTAACTCCTGTAGTAAAAGAGAAACATAACGATATAGTAGCCAACCTGGTGGGCACGACAGATGAGATCCATATCGTTCTTTATCAAAAACTCAGCGACTTTGTCAGGCCCAAATGTGTAAGAGACTCCACGGTCATTCATCCCCCAGCCTTTCACATCTTTGCTTGGATCAGACCAAAGCAGATCACAAAGCAAACCAGAGTCAGGAACATCGGTAGGTCGCTTAATGTTCTTGATCTGTTCCACGTTGGTCAAATCGGGAGAAAGGCCACCGTGCATACACAATATCTTATCGTCTATAACAGCAGCCACGGGGAGGCAGTTAAAAGAATCTGTAAACACTTTCCAGAGTCTCACACTGAACCTACGTTTACATTCATCGTAGAATCCGTAGATTCTGTTGATGGAAGCACACTCGTGGTTGCCTCTTAGAAGGAAGAAGTTCTCAGGGTATTTGATCTTGTAGGCAAGGAGAAGACAGATGGTTTCCAGACTCTGCTTCCCACGGTCCACGTAATCTCCTAAGAATAGATAGTTAGCTGCAGGAGGTAAGCCTCCATACTCAAATAGCCTCAGTAGATCTGAGTACTGTCCATGAATATCACCTGAATAAACAGAACAAAACCACATCAAATTTCCAGGGTCGGATTTGGGCCAAACCCGATAGAACATTGGCCTTGGCTCCGAAAATTTTTGTAGGTTTTTACATAAGCATAGGTCTCCAAATTATGATTTTTTTTTTTAATAATAGTTCTTAAGAAATGTTTATGACCCTCGAATTTTTGGATCCGGCCCTGCTAAGTTCTCATTAAACCGAACCTTCAAGAACAGTTTTCAACCAAAAAAAAACAAATACATCCTAGGTTGCATCAAGATACTCAGCTAATCTTATAGTAACACACAAGGTTAAGCTTATTTAACTTCAATGAATGTAACCCAATGTTGTAGGAGCAATCCAATGATCTTTATCTAATTAGATGATGATGATTCAAAGCCACCAAAACCTCTTGTGTTCTTCCATATCTATAACTTAGACCAAACACACATCTCTATCTAAAACCAAATTCATGTTTCACAAAACCTACTCAAGACAATTAAAAAAAAAAAAAAAACTTTTCTTTGGGAGCTGATCTAAGAACACGAGCTATAAAGGCAATCATGAAGACCTCAGATCCTAAAACGAACATGAAAAGTAGATTGATAGATTACCGCAGATCTTGATGGGAGCTTCGAGCTCAAGGAGGTTAGGCTGCTGAAGGAAAATCTCTCTGGACACGATGCAAAGCTGTCGGATCTCAGACTCGTTGAGCATGACCTGTTTGGTTCCAGGCTTAGGGTTTCTGTAATCCAACAGACGACGGATGATGTCGTCGAGAACGGCAGGGTCCATGCTTCCCTGCCCCTGTTGCGTCATTACAAAGACACCCACGCGATCGAAAACAATAACCCCACCAAATCGATCTTTTATCTTACAGAAGTTTGGACAATAAATCGATTGCCCAGGAAACCGAATTTGATTTTCAAAATCTTTTCTCGATCTTCAGACCAAAAAAGTTTTCGCCTTTGTTTCCCCAAATATCTTTATTTTTTTCCAACGAGTTTCTGTGATCGGTGAGTTTATCGAAGGTTAGTGGTTATTTATTTAGTTATTTAATATTTATTTTCGAAATAAAATAATTGTCCAATAATAATAGCTTAATGCAACTCTCTGCTCTGCATAATGTTATAATCATCTCCTTGGATGGATTTGCTGGTCCCCACTATGCACATCACTTCTGATTCTTTTTTTTTTTCCCTTTGTAAATAATTATTTTTTCATAAATAGTAATAGTACTGTTCCTTTTGATTAAATATGATCAAATTGTATTTGTCAATGCCAACAAAAAAAAAGTATTTGTCAATTCATCCTCATTTTCTTATGATATATATGTATATATATATATATATATTTTTTTTTTTTGAACTTCCTTCTTATGATATTATATTGGACAAAGAGAGTTTAGGAGTTTTTTGGATTGAATTTTGGGATTTATATTTACGTTTATTCATCATCAATGTTATTAGTTCAATTAAATTATATTGAATTTTAATTAAACTATAAGTTAATAAATAATTATAAGAATCTAACGTTACACACAAGTTAGATTCTGTGTGCCTTTTGATTCAAATTTTTTCCTTTGTTTTCCGTTTTTCTACAAAGCTAATATTATACTCCAAAAATGTCATGCAGAAGTGTAATCCATATAAGAGGATTAAAATAAAGAAATAAATAAATGTGCGGACAGGTGGCACAAAAGAGAAATGCAGAAACTTAAATCTTCATTAGGCCTGGGCATAGGGATGGGCGTTCGGGCACCCATTCGGGTTCGGTTCGGGTCTATTCGGGTTTTGGGTTTTCGGGGTCTAAAATTTCAGTCCCATTCGGGTATTTCTAAATTTCGGTTCGGGTTCGGTTTGGATCTTTGCGGGTTCGGTTCGGGTTCGGATAACCCATTTAAATTATTTCTAAATTTTTAAAATTTATTATATACTTTAAATTTTTCAAAATCTATAAATAAAATAATATATTACATATAAATTTGAATAACATATGTCAAAATACAGAAAATTAACATATAAGTTGGTTTGGTTTGAATAATTGGATAGACAATCAATAGATATTTTAAGTATTGTTGGTGTTGTAAGTATACTTTAGCTATTTTAGACATATATTTTTAACTATTTGTATATATTTTCAAGTATTTTGGACAACTTAAAAGTAATTTTTATATTTTGAATGTTTTCAATATACATTAAATCTAAAAATAATTGATATATATAGTTATATAAATCTAGTTCGGATATAGTCGGATACTCGAAATACTTCGGTTCGGGTCGGGTTCGGTTTCGGTTCTTTAAATACCAAATTTTTGAACCCATTCGGATATTTCAATTTCGGTTCGGATTCGATACTACTTTTTCGGATCGGGTTCGGTTCTTCGGATCCGGGTTTTTTCCCAGCCCTACCTGGGCATTTTAATCTGGATCCGAAAACCCGAACCGACCTGAAAATACCCGAACCGAAACCGAACCGAAAATTTACAAGCACCTATTGGGTCCAAAATTCTTCTACCCGAATAGATCCGGACCCGAAAAGAACCGACCCGAATAGACTCGGACCCGAAAAGAACCGACCCGAATAGAGCCAGATCCGAAAAGAACCGAACCCGAAATATACCCGATCCGATAAGAACCGATTCAAACCCGACTTAAAATCTTTAAAATATCTTTTTATTAACAATATTTATTATTATTTTGTAACATTTTTAAGTAACATGAACTTTGAAATGTAAAATATAGAATTAAAAATGTTCTATTTTAACTATTAATAGTTTATTTTAAGTTATTTTGTCAAATTTTAGCTATATATTATAAATTTTGACTAAATCAATGAAATTTGAGTATTTCATTTCTTTTTTATATTTTAAATACCCGAACCCGACCCGAATCCGAAAATTATGGGTATTTCAATTATAGATCCGAACCGACCCGGATCCGAGAAGACCCGATCCGGAACCGACCCAAAAAATTATAGGTATCTAAATGAATCTAATTTCCAGGATCCGAAGGACCCGGACCCGACATGACCCGATCCGAACCCGACCCGAGGACCCGGATGCCCAGGCCTAATCTTCATTTTGACTTGAACAGACTCCTTTTAGGGCTTAGCGTTCAGTGGCCCGTTCGGTATCGGTTTGGTTGCTTCGGATTTTCGGTGTTATACTCAGAAGTCCCATTCGGGGTTTACTAATTATCGGATCGGGTGCGGTTCGGTTCGGATGTAACCAATGTTTAGAATCGTCCAAAAATATTTTATAAACCTCAAAAATTGAATTTTTTTCAAAATATAAAAAATTATTTACAAATTGAATTAAATATTAGTTAAACTATCTAAATTAGTTTAAACAATATTCAAAATAACAAACTACAAAAATATTTTGAATTCTCTAAAATATCTAGATCACCTTAAATATATATATATTTAACTAATTTCGGATATTTTCGGATCCTAATTCAGATTTCGGTTTGATTCGGGTTATAACCAAATTTCGAAATACTAAACTCATAAGTCACATTCGATATTTTTGTATAACAGTTTGGATTCGGTTTCGATTTTTCTGGTTCGGGTTTAGATAGGTATTTTGGGTTAAGTTAAAAACGCCCATGCCTACTCCGTCACTTGTAAACCAGCCAAAATCATCTATTTTTGGTCCAAACTCCACTAGTTCTTTTTCACAAAACGATTATTATTCATGAAGACGTGCACATCAAACAACTTAAACCAGAGATGGATTCCAATTGTAAACCAGAACTATCCGGAACATACCAAAGAAACACAGTAATAGTGTACTAACAAGCTTTTTCTTCCTTTTTATTTTAAGTTTTCTTTTTTTCTGAACACAAACCCCATCAGAGATAGCAAGACAAGAGTGATTGAATAGAAGTATTCTACATGCTCTTGCATTGCTACACTCATCAGAGAGAGAGAGAAGAGGAGAAGCTTTCAAGAGGTAATTAAGTAGAGCAGCAACCTCTTTTCGCGGCTCCAGACGTGTCATCAACGTTAATCGTTGTTCCTTGACCAGGAATCGCAGAATTAGCACCCGCTGCTTCTTGAGCAGCCAAAGCTTTCTTGCTAATGATCTTGTAAATCTCAGTCAACACGGTTTGAAATGATTTCTCGACATTTGTGGATTCAAGAGCAGACGTCTCCAAGAAAGAGAGACCTTCTGTCTCAGCTAGACTCCGACCATCTTCCTCAGCAACCGACCTCAAGTGGTTTAGATCGGATTTGTTCCCAGCCATCATGATCACAATGTTCGAATCCGCATGGTCTCTTAGTTCGCGTAGCCACCTTAGGACATTGTCAAAGGTCTGACGTTTGGTGATGTCATAGACAAGAAATGCACCTACTGCGCCTCTGTAATAAGCGCTCGTGATGGCCCTGTACCGCTCTTGACCTGCAGTGTCCCATATTTGGGCCTTTACTGTCTTTCCTTCAACCTGCATAACCGTAAGACAATCACAATAACCGCACAAATAGTTAGCAACTGGTTAGGTCTTGTTAACCACACAAAGTCTTGTTTCAAGCTTTCACAAGTCACAACCATGATTTGCAGATGGTAGGAAACTGTCTCATGCTTTAACTATTAACAAGCGAGAAACTGATATAGGCATTCACTAAATCATCTTTGATTAAACACAGAGCATCAACATGTTTAATAAATCAATTATATATGTATCACTAATCATTATATATCACACAACTTTGAGGAGTTGACTTTTTGTGGGATGAATGGTTGACTTTAATGATCATTTTATAAACATTGTTGGGGACAAGTTGTGGCCTCTCTCTACCATTCAGTCAGACATAAAATATAACCAAAAGCATTGTTCATCATGACTCATGGCCAGCACATCTAAGAATCTCTCTTATATAAAACTCTCTCAGAACAAATGCACCGAATTATTATCCGAATCTTTAAGAAACCACAGGACCATATGCTACCCAAACATGTTTTTAATCTGGCTCAAAAAAGGATGAAACTTCAAAAAACAAAAAAAAAAAAGCAAACAGAGTAAAACTATAACACAACCAAGCTAACATTTGACCTGAGTTTCGACAACCTAGCGATGAGATCTTGAAGCTGATACAAAACTTAAAAGAAGCAAAGCTGAAGAGAAAGTAAAGACTTCACGGTTTAGGGCTAAACTTAGTTCAAAACAGAAACAGAGAAGACTAAAACACATCGCAGATCCTAAACATCAAAACCGCATAGAGATCACGTTTAAGAAGCACGAGAAAAGAAGAGGAGGCTAAAATCACCTGAAGAGTTCTTGTGGCGAATTCAACACCAATGGTGGACTTGGATTCCAAGCAAAACTCATTCCTGGTGAATCTAGACAATATGTTTGATTTCCCGACACCAGAATCACCTATCAACACGATCTTGAACAGATAATCATAATCCTGTTCTACTCTATGCGCCATTATTCCTCTTCTATCTCACCAAAAGAAACAAACCTATATAATACATAAACAAACATCCCTCAATATCAACAAGCGATCGATATCATCATAGAAAGACGTCGGATCAATCTAGATTAACCCGAGCCTGAGCTAATAAGAAACGAAACGAACATACCCTTTTTTATATTCCTTAAGGTTGCGGATTAATCGTGGAAAGCGAGTTTCACCCTCTTCAGATCTGCTTAAGATGAAACTTCTCTTGGAGAAAACATTCTCCTATTACCTGTTTTAATCGTCTTTGTAGTTCGTATTATAAATGTTTTCCTTTATTACAGTATGATGTTTCGTATATTATATAGTGTGTTGATACGATAAAACAAGCGACGATGTATTAAATGGCAAGAGGGCTGAAGGTGGGCCAGGCGGCAGCTTACCAGGTCAGAGCCGTCAGGCTGACAAAAGTAAGCAGATGTTTCAGGGGTACTATAGGAATTATGACTGTCACGGTAGACAGTTGGCAGCTAATCACTAAGCGACACGTATGCAAAGTATTTTGATTAGAGCATCTTTTCGTAATATAATGATTTTCTGTAGTTTTTTGTCGATTTCTATAGTTAACAACTTAACATTCTGTCTTGTGTTGGTGTTGCTCTGTTGATTGATCATTCGTAGTACAAAAATGATTACATCAATTTTTATAATCTCATAATTAGGGGTGGGCACCGAACGGATATCCGGATATACGTGATCCGCTCCAATCAAATTTTTTCGATTCAATTCAATTTCTAACCTTTTGGATATTTGATATTCTGGATATCTGAGAAATTCATATTTTTACTGATATCCGATTTTATCCATAAAAAATAATATAAAATAATAATATTTCATCACAAGAATTGAAAAACTACATATTTTAAAAAGTTTAATAATTAAATAATTAATTTACTGAATAAAAATATTATAAAAATATATAGAGATATAACATTATATAATATATATAATTTAATATATGTATGTATATAACAGATCAGATTGGATATCTATTTTTTTAATATTAGTATTTGTGATTTACTTCTCTTTGACGGACATTGAATTTTAGTAGTTGCTTTGATTCATAAAGTTATGAATATCCATATTTTTTGGATCAAATCGAAACAAATAACAGACATAATCAAATTTTAGGGATATTTTCGTCACCCGTGATAATGAACTATTATCTAAAATAAGTTATAATCACGAAACCGCGCAAGATTAAGGATTAAAAGTATGTATAATGTTGGACTGATCAAAGCAATCATATAATGAAAAAGTTTCAAAATGATTTGATTGGTTTGGCTTGAACTAGGAACAAAGAACGTTGTTTTCTATGATTTACTATACGGTTATTAATCTAACAATAATAAAAGGAGAATATCCTCTCCATTGAGTTATGCCACGTCGGCTAGAAAAATCATCCAATCAGAAAACGTCGACTTGCCATGTCATGCCATGTCAGACGTTCTTTAACACATAATTTACTGGGCCAAAGTAATTGAGCTTATAACAATTAAATAACTGGCCCATTATAATCTGCCCAATTATCATTCCCACCAAGTATTTGTAGCAAGCTAAGCCGATGCTTCCACTTCGTCGTTATCTGCAAATGGCTGTTACGATTGTTACTACTTCCTACTACCCATTCAATTCAGTTCTTTATTCCTAACTTCATGAGCGATGCTATCCTTCCACATTCCTTCCCCTGTTTCTCCTCCTATATAAACCCTTCGTCTAAGCTTTGACTGAACAAAATTCTGCAACCTCCGTTCAAATAAATCGACGGCCATGAAATCGGTTCAAATCCACAGCAAGTCTCCAGTGGCCTATATTTTATTCGAATCACCCTTGCTTTAAGGAGTGTGCCAGTGTAACATTACCAACCCGTTAAGTTTTATTCTTCTGCAACCTCTGTTCAAATAAATCGATCGACGGCCATGAAATCGGTTCAAATCTGCATCAAGTCTCCAGTGGCCTATATTTCATACGAATCACCCTTGCTTTAAGGAGTGTGCCAGTGTAACATACCAACCCGTTAAGTTTTATTTTGAGTTTTAAGACAAGAGAAACCGATACCTTCACGAACAAAGGGGAAAATGACGATGGAATCATCTGGCGGTACTGCTCCTCTGCTTCCCATATTTAATTTATTTGTTTGATCTGTAATATCTTACGCCTTCAGACGATTTTATGCTTTGATTTTTTGAAACTGGGACTTCAAATATTGGTATGTTTGGGTATCATTCTCTTCCTAGCGAAATAACACAGAGCATTATGAAGACTTTTGTTGATGGCTTTTGTGTGTTTCTTTTGGTGATGGCAGGGCGAAGGGGGAAGTTCTCTGGTGGATATGATATCTCTGGTTTTGGTGATTGTATTGGCGTAATGTATTGATGTTTGTACTGATGTATATTCATTTTCTCAGGGAAAGATCCAAAGGTTGGATACATATCAATTAACAACATAACCGATTTGCATGGAGGTAACTAGCTTTCTAACTTACTGGTTTAATTGGTTCCGTTGATGTGTTTCTGAGGTGTTGATCTTTGTTTCTGGATTTCATTGCTTCTTTTTTTTTTTTTTGCTATTGGTCGATGTAGTGGACAATTATACAGAAGAATTTTTCCTTTTTTGCTTTCTATAAGCTCTTTCGTTAGCATAACAGTGCATTTTAGTCTATTGCCACAATAGTATTCCCTCTCTTCCTGCTACACACATCGGTCAGTATCATGAATAAGTCAATATGTACTCTTTTGAATATGAATGATATATTCTCCTATTGCTTGCCTTTTTAGTTTAATTTTTTAGGCTTGCCATGCAAGGAAATCAGCTCCTGGTGTACGGTTAGGTCTACGAGAGCTCCAACTTGGTGTTATTTCTCGGTTCGAAGGTACAAAATCAACTTTGTTGATTTTCAAATCCCTTATGTTTTTCCGTCCACAGCATACGAGTTTTGATCATATAAAAGCCATGTTCTTTTAACTTTAGCGTGTTGCCAAGTCTTTAGATATATAGACAAAGATGATGTCAAATAGAGATGATGGTTACACTAAAGTTTATTCTCAAGGAGGAAGTTAATTCTCTCTCTCTCTCTCTCTCTCTCTCTCTCTCTCTCTCTCTTCCAAACTTTTTTTTTTTGCTAAAATCCTTTCCAAACTGTTTGTTACCCATTTTATATTATTATGTGCCTATGGTTTATTCGGCACCCAAATTGTTTCGTTGAGGATGTTAATATTTTGTACGTGGTATTGATTTACAGGTTGTGAGAGAAGTTAAAACTATTACTTATTCGGTTAAAGAGCTAAACCAAGCTGGTGTGGATTTCGATGAGTGGAAGATTTTTTTTTCCTTTTCTTCGATGAGTTAGTGACATGTATTTGTGCAATGCAGAAACTGGTTCATTATCTCAGATCTGTATAAGTGTGAAGAACAGTTTCACTAACGATGTAAGGTGGTATTTTTTGGAGAACAGTTGTATTTTGTCAATCCCAATCATAAAATGGTTCGTTTTGGTATGAATTTTTTTTTTAATTAAATTCATGTCTTTAATCAGAAACCATGTTAACCAATTTCATTGTCCTGATAATTCTGCTGAGAGTTGATCAAAACTCTCTCATTCCACCAATTTTCTACGTAACACTCTAGCTAGACAATCTAATAATATAACTTTTGTGTGTAAACCATGATTCCATAAACGTAAATTTAGTTAAACCAATAAACCTAATTAGTTGGTTAAAATAAACTAAAAAGTCCTATGTTGGTTGGTACAAAGTTTGAAGTCAAACAAAAACTAGAAATTAATAAGTCTAACGTCAAGCAAAATTATAAACCAGTAGTAAATTTGATAATTGATTTACATAAAACAGAAAAACAGTATTTAAATCAAAACTAACATTTTTAATCTTTTATTCCGTTTCCTCATCATCCTATTACAATTACAACTATAAAATCATTTCAAATCTCTTATTTGTTTTTTATAATCAGATTTAATATATATATTTAAAATTAAATATTTAAAAATATTAAATAGAAACAATAAGAAAATAAGAGCGTAGTCCAAGAAAATATCTAATAGATTTATAAACTAATAAAAATAATGTAGAAAAATTAATACTCACCACAATACCATTAATAATATTTTAATTCAAGAATTTCATAAAAGTTATTCAAGATTTCATGAAAACTAAAAAATGCAAAAGTATTACATAGGTCAACGTAAATTAACATCTGAAGAAAATAATATAACACTTCACTTTTTTAGTGTTAGTAGTGCAACTCATTTTTGGTTTCACAAATTGTAAATATATTTTATAATAACAAAAAATGCCGTATAGAGTAGAGAAATTCATTCGGATATACTTTAAATTCCCTAAGAAAAACAAATAAAAACTTAAATTATGTAACTAAAAAGATCTATATAAAAAAGTAATCTCAAATAAACAAGTTAGTTAATAGTGAAAAAATAAAATAAAAAGTTAAAATTCACAAACCGCGCGTAGCGCGGTAAAAGAATCTAGTTATTATAAAATGATAGTGAATACTGTCTTAGAGATTACAAATCTTAATTTATTTAACACTAAACAATCAATATTAACAAAACTGGTCCTGAATACAAGTTAACCAAAAGACTTTTCAAAATGATACTGATTAGCCATTTCTCATAAACAAGAAATAGACATAGCTCTTAAGGACAAAAGGCCTTTAAGAGATTTGTCATTTGTGAGACTAATTAGCCATCTTAATTGACACTTATGTTAAAAATAACAAAAATGACGGTTTAAGAGCTCAAATTTAGCTAGTTTTTTTTTTGAGATATTCTGTAAGAACTTTGCGTTAGAGGTGCTCTAAATTTACTCTCCAGCTGTTGAATAGAAAATCTTGCTCTCTTTTCTTTCCTTGGGCATAGATTGATTTTTTTTTTCTTTTATAATTTTTACAGCAAACTGATTAGAGAAAGACACTACTCACCCGGAGACACTAGGGACTCTAGTGCAGAGCCGGCTTTGAATATTTCAGGCCTTCAAATATAGAAGTATTGGTAAGTTTTACACATATATTGACTCTAAGCACATACTTGACTAAGGCCGGCTCTGCTCTAGTGGCCAGCGTACACACACAACGTCTATTGCTGCTGGGAACGCAGTCCCGAACACCAGTTTCTTTGGGCTCCGCAAAGGAATGGTGAGAGGTGCCGTTCCAATGATGTGTTGGGTTTTGACACTTCTTCATTTGATTTTCAATCACTTTATGTCTTTCTCGTATCATTTGAATTTTTTCATGTTGAAACACGTTTGGATGAAGTTTGAGGCACAAAAAATGATAATGTAGCAGTGTAGCAGTGGGAGTGGAGACCCTCGCTGCATATTCATCTGAAGCTATGCCATTGATCTGAAAATGACACTAGACATGTGAAGTACTCTGTTCTCTCAGGAACTTCCATGTCTTTGTTGAGTTTGAATAGAAAATGTGGGGGTATTGTTGGACTTTAATTAATTAAAGGAAGCAATGCTTCAGACAAAACGTGTCGGTTATTCGTTATTGACTCAAATGGTGCCTTTAATCAACGCATACGCTAATTCAAGTGGTGCCTTTTAATCAACAGATATGTTAACTCATAACCGACACGTTTTGTCTGAAGTGTTGCTTCCTTTAATTAAATAAAGTCCAGCAGTCTTGTCCATACGTTGCAGGTGTGGCTGCTTCTATCAAAACGTTTAACCTTTAATGATCTCCTTTCATGATCCCGGCAAGCAATAACTATATCCGATATTTTGCTTTCTTGTCTTACAAGTAACTATTGTTGACACACTGTCCTTATAATGTCTATTAACCGATCTTTCCAGCTTGGCCGGTAAATGCTACTTGACATCGCACTGACCGAGCTTTCTTATGAATCTGGATGTCGACCTGTGTACGAATTGGGAAAAGTAGACCACGTCCCTTTTCTCTGCAGCTTTCAATACACGTCAGATATCTGTTGAAACAGTCATTTGCTCCGAAGAGAAAGAAAGCTTACCAAACCAAACAACCTAAACAATCCTTCATTGTCGGCTCAATTAGTAAGTATTGATCACTCATTCACCGTCACTTTCAATAGAACCGTCACCAATGTTGGTACACCGAACCCTACATACAAATCGAAGGTAGTCCCGGGTAACGGATTTAAGCTCACTGTCCTGGAACGCTAGTGTTCTGTCTTTTAAAACCTCAACGCTTCTTCTTTTAAAACGTCAACGAGAAGCAATCCTTCAGTGTAGCTGTTACAGGCAGTGATCCTGACCAATACGGTCCGATGGGACCTGTAACGTCAGAAGTCCTATTTTTGTTTATTCTGATAATTACTAACGACGCATCATCAAGTCAATATCGTCACCATAAAATAATCTTGACTTTTGCTGTTATGTTTCTCTTTATTCTGTGTGTTTAATATCTTATTTCTCGTATACATATGCCGATGTATTAAGACATGCTTTTCCTTATTTCTTGTTTTAATCAAACGTCTTCTTTAAAATATTTAAATGATAGACAAGTGAATGAATAGGAAGGAGAGAACATATCTATATTTACAAATCATTCGATATAAAGATTTGGAAGTCTAAACTTGGTTGAATTGTATTAATAGATGTCTACTAAAGATAAACGGTATCCATGTTCCAAACATAGCTACATATAGAACCATAACGAGTGTGCATTGGAACAACAGGTCATAGATAAGAAAATTGAACACACTATATAAAAACACGCGAAAACTAGATTTACTGATTTAAATAAATCTGCATAACTGGATGCACGCCACTTTAAACCTTTTTCTTGATTCTATATCAAAATTTTCTTTACGCATTCAAGATCCTTAAATCAAGGCGGATCCCTCACGACACTTCTGCAACTTACCTATCTGTCAAGCACATGACTATTCTTCAATAGGTTACACGCTACAAGAGATCCATTAGAAGACGTCCTTTTTAAAATTACAAGTAAGAATCAGCTTGGGATATGTTAGTTTACGTTCCCCAATAATGAGCCAGTTAGCAATCTGACGCTATATTGTTAGGTCTGTTTGGTAATAACGTTAACCCATTAAAAATGACGTTAAAACCTCGTTTTTATTGTGTACAAGAGAGATGTCTTTATCAACTTTTTCTTTCTCACTTTGGTCCTTATTAACTTATTTTCATATTTACACGATGATATACATATACATGCTTGGATTCTCGTATTATATTGTTTTTTGGGTCTAGGATTCAAACTTCCCTTGGCACAAAATATCATTCGCACTACAAGAAAACACAACTTTAGCGACGAAGTTTAACGAGGAAAATAAATCCTCGTAAAATAATGTCGCCTTTACGAGTTACTTACGAAGAAATTAAAAAGCAACGTCAGTTCGTCGTAAATTAACGAGGAAAACATTTTCACGTAAAAAAGACGTAAGATAACGTGGTTCTTACGAGGAAAATAATCTTCCTCGTAATGTCGACGTAAATTTAGCGTGTCCTTTATGAGGAAAACCTTTGCGTGTAAATAACGACGAAATTTCGAGTCTACCAACTTTGTAGGTGTAACATGTTTTTTTCGGCTACCTAACAAAATTTCGTGGTTATTTTGTAGTAAAATCTCAACTACCAGATTCGAAAATTTCCTATAAAAATGAACCTTTGAAGATCATTTTAAACACACCAAGAAGAAGAAAAAATAAAAACGTGAAAGAAAAAAAATGTCGGGCTCCGGGAATATTTTCGAGTTGTGGAGGTGGATGTATATGCATAAAGATGCTAACGGGAGAGTGACAAAAGAATACCTTGCAGGGCTGGAGACATTTATGCATCAGGCAGATTCCACACCGCTGGCCCAAGAAAGCGGTAAGATGTTCTGTCCTTGTCGGAAATGCAACAATTCGAAATTGGCAAATCGTAAAAAAGTTTGGAAGCATTTAATAAATAGAGGTTTCACGCCAAATTACTATATCTGGTTTCAACATGGAGAAGGTTATAATTATGATGAGAATCATGAAGCTAGTAGTAGTAATAGCAATTTTCAGGAAGAATAACCGGTTGATCATCATCATTTGCATAATGAACATAGTTACCATCAAGAAGAGCAGATGGTAGATTTTGATAGGGTTCATGATATGGTAGCTGATGCATTCGTAGCTCATGATGAAGATGAAGAACCTAATATAGATGCAAAAAAGTTTTATGAAATGTTAGATGCTGCGAATCAGCCACTTTACAGTGGTTGTAGAGAAGGTCTCTCTAAATTGTCGTTGGCAGCTAGAATGATGAATATTAAAACTGATCACAATCTACCTGAAAGTTGCATGAATGAATGGGCAGACTTGTTTAAAGAGTATTTGCCGGAAGACAATGTGTCTGCTGATTCTTATTATGAGATTCAGAAACTGGATAGATGTTTGCATTGACAATTGCATGATCTACTGGGAAGATGATGAGAAGTTAGAAGAATGTCGATTCTGCAAGAAGCCACGATTCAAACCGCAAGGACGGGGACGTAATAGGGTACCGTACCAAAGGATGTGGTACCTACCAATTACAGACAGATTGAAAAGATTGTACCAATCAGAGCAGACTGCTGGGAAGATGAGATGGCATGCCGAGCACACTCAGACGGATGGTGAGATGACTCATCCATCAGATGCAAGAGCCTGGAAACATTTCAACAAAGTACATCCAAAATTCGCTAGCAATAGCCGGAATGTGTATCTCGGATTATGCACAGATGGATTTAGTCCATTCGGAATGTCAGGGAGACAATATTCATTGTGGCCAGTCTTTCTTACGCCATACAATCTGCCACCGGAGATGTGCATGCAACGGGAGTTGCTATTCTTGACCATATTAATACCTGGTCCGAACCATCCAAAAAGGTCTCTGGATGTTTTCCTACAACCACTGATAAAAGAGTTGAAGGATTTGTGGTCAACAGGGAAGAGGACGTATGACTGCTCAACGAAGACGAATTTTACGATGCGAGCGATGCTTTTGTGGACCATAAGTGACTTTCCTGCCTATGGGATGTTGTCTGGATGGACTACACATGGGAGATTAGCTTGTCCATATTGTAATGGAACGACAGATGCGTTTCAACTGAAGAATGGTAGGAATTATCACCGTCAATTTCTTCCCATTGGCCATCCGTACCAAAGAAACAAGAAATTGTTTAGGCACAAAAGAGTTGTGAGAGACACTCATCCTCCATATTTAACTGGACAACAAATTGAAGCGCAACTCGATTACTATGGAGCTCTGGAAACAGTTCCTCGTGGTGGTAATTGGCATGTCCCCGGTAATATGCCTGATTTTTACGGTGTTCAGCACAATTGGCACAAGAAGAGTATATTTTGGGAGTTGCCATATTGGAAGGATCTTCTTTTGCGCCACAACCTCGATGTGATGCATATAGAGAAGAATTTCTTTGAGAACATCATGAATACAATATTGAATGTCTCAGGGAAGACAAAAGACAACATAAAATTGAGGATGGACTTGCGGGATATTTGATCAAGAAGTGAGTTACATATAAAAAGCAATGGACAAGTTCCCGTTCCGATATTCAGATTGTCTTCAGAAAAAAGTCGGTGTTGTTCAACTGGGTTGCATCAGAAGTAAAGTTTCCCGATGGGTATGTTTCAAATCTCTCTAGATGTGTTGAAAAGGGTCAAAAGTTCTCTAGGATAAAGAGTCATGATTGTCATGTATTTATGCAACGACTACTTCCCTTTGCATTTGCGGAGCTACTTCCAACAAACGTACATGAAGCACTTGCAAGTAATAAATTATAACCCAGTAATTTTATAATGGTTTAGTTTGCAATAATATATGACTAATGTGTTTTTTTTTTTGGAATTAGGCATGAGAGCATTTTTCAGGGATCTGAGCACACGCACTCTTTAAGAAGAAGTTGTGGAACAGCTTCAGGAGAACATTCCCATCTTATTGTGCAACTTGGAGAAAATATTTCCTCTGAGATTTTTTGATGTCATGGAGCATCTAGCTATCCACCTCCCATATGAGGCATTGCTTCGTGGACCTGTACATTACGGATGGATGTATCAGTATGAGCGAGCCATGAAATATTTGAAGGGAAAAGCCAAAAACCTCGCAAAAGTTGAAGGTTTTATAATTGCTGGAAGTTTGACGGAAGAAACTTCTCACTTCACATCGTACTACTTTGGGTCAAAAGTACGTACCCGGAAAAGATCTCTTAGAAGATATGATGTTGGTGGTGTCGCGCCAACATATGCAGTTGCTGGTGTTCCAGACATCTTTAGCCAGATTGGGCGACTCGGTGGGAAATCAAAAGAGGTTTGGTGGTCGAGTGAAGAAGACGCCCATAGTGCACACACCTATATTCTACTCAATTGCGAGGATCCATTGATGCGTTATTTTAAAAGGTACATATGGAATAATAAATATAAATTATATAATTGTGAAATTAAGATTCATTGATATAAAATGTGATTTTACAGCTTATTTGTTTCTCTAGTCGAAGAAACATTCCCAGGTATATCCACAAATGACGTAGACAAAAGGAAAGATCAACACTTTATTAAGTGGTTGAAGAATAAGGTATTAACTTTTACAGCTCGATCAAATTCTTTTTTCATACATTATATGTACTAATATTTCAACGTTCTCTTTTTTTTTAAGGTTGATTATGACGACGATGCAGATTATCCTAAGTGGTTACACGAAGTAATTCAATCTCCACATGTAAAGGTCACCACATCACAGATGTATTTCACACGAGGCTATACTTTTCACACATATGAGTATGGTAGACAGCAGGTGACCAGTAACTATGGAATATGTGTGAAAGGGGAAACATATTTCTATGGGATCTTGACAGAGATTGTTGAAGTCGAATTCCCAGGGATATTGAAGCTGAAATGCGTCCTCTTCAAATGTGAATGCTTCGATCCTGTCGTCAACTGAGGTGTTCGGTTTAACAAATTTGGTGTAGTTGATGTCAATGGTGGACGAAGGTACAACAAATTTGAGCCTTTCATCTTAGCTTCACAAGCAGACCAAGTTAGCGTCCTTCCATACCCTCGGATGAGAGAATTGGGAATAAATTGGTTATCTGTGATCAAAGTTACACCTCGTGGACGAATCATAAGTGGAGAAGAACCACCATTTCAAGAAGAATAGATAAATGTAGTTGAGGAACCTGAAGCTGCCACATACGACATACTTCTCATTGATCCGCATAATCATGAGTACGAAGATCTTACCGACGATGCGACGGACGAAGCTGTTGAAGACGAGTTTAATGAAAATATTGAATTTAATTAATTTCTTTTATATAATATATTTATATTTATATATACGAACTCTCTAAAATATTTTGTAGGCCAAAGAGACGGGACAGCTCCCGACTCTTATGGAACTTTACGAGAAGACCCACAAGAACAAGTCGGGTCGATTCGTAGATCCTAGGTCCGAGCAAATCTTCAATGAAGTTGCTGACCGGGTTCAAGAGCGTCAGATCCAGCTGACACAGCAGTCTACCGACGGACTACCCGTCACCTTATCCACAGTTGAAGTGGATAGGATTTACGAGGAGGTAAATTTTTAAAAAATATAATTTTTAAATTATTCATTTAATTTAACTTTAAATTTTTACTAACAATAATTTTTTTTTGGTTTTTAAGGTTGTCCGTTAGAAAAAGGGACGTACGTTGGGGATTGGTTCCGTCAAAGATGTTCCGAGAGCGACATCGTCTTATGGTCAGAGACGGGAAGACGAGGTCACTGAGCTGCGTAACGAGTTGGCCTCGACAAAATCTGCGTTCACAGCTCGACAGGATGTAGTCGAGGGCTTCTTGGACGTCATAGCTGCCAAAAATCCGGAATGGGAGTCCTTGTTGAGGAACTTGCGACGACAAAATCCAATTCCAGGCGAGTCGACAAGCGAGGCCTATAACGAGGCGGATGTAGAGAGGAGGAGTGATGAGTTCTACCGGGCGATGAACGAGCCTTAGTTTTTTATTTCCTTTTTATTCATTGTAAATATAAATTATAATTATTTATGAATAAATATATTTTTCTTTTTATTGGTTGTGTATTTTAATTCAAATTTTATAATTATAATTAAAATTATAAATATTTTTCTAATTATATTTTTTTAATTCTGTATATATAAAAATCGAAGTAAATTCCTCGTAAAACTCACGAGGAAATAACTTGGTAAGTCTAACGTGGTCTTTACGAGGATTATCTTTCGAGTACATTACGTGTCTTTCACGTGGAAAGTTTACGTGGAAATGACGAGGAAAATTAATGTGAAATTTACGAGGAAATGTTTTCGTGATTTTTACGTGTAATTAACAATAAAGTATTTACGTGATATTGACGAGGAAAATTTCCGTGGTCTTTACGAGGAAATATAGCGAGTTCCTTACGTGGAAAGGTTACATGATCTTTACGGCGAATTATTGTACTTGGTCTTTACGACGAAAACTGTTCCTCGCTAATTGACGTAGAATTGGCGAGGAAATACGCGTTACGACGAATGAGTAACGACCAAACGTTTTTCCTCGCTATTTCCTCGTAATGCCTCATTAACGACGAATTCACGAGGAATTCAGCCGTCGTTAATCTTGTGTTTTCTTGTAGTGTCGTTAAATTATATTTTTAATTAAGTTTATTCTGAATACTGAAAAGAATTATGGATATTTAACTGTACTATTATTTGCGAAATGATTTTTCGCATTCGAACTCTCACGTCAAAAGTTAAAATGGTTAAATACATTACTATTTTTAATGAATAATTATGTTTTTTCATTATATAATTGATCAAACATAAATGAATTAATTAACAATAAAGAGTTGTCAAAATAAAATAAAAAGACTCACGTGCAAAGAGACATACTAATGACTATAATGTTTTGTTATATATTAAAAGTTAGAATGATTATTATCATTTATACTCTTAATGAATAATATATATATATATATATATATATTAGCAAAAAAAATAAAAACGAATTTCTTTTTTATTATTATGGAAGTGACTAAAATTAATAATAGTAAGAATTGTCCAAAATATTACAAAATTTATTTTAAAATAAAAATATAATTCATATATATTGTATTGTTTTCCAAAAAATCTTTTAATAAAAAGTTCAAAATTAAAATAAAACAGAAAAACACATAACTAAATATTAATTAATCAAGTAAAATTCTTAATTTACTATAATTGAAAAGAGAATATTGAATTATTTCTAAGATTTATTTATTAATAACGAATATATTGTAGAAAAAATATTTTGAAAATATAATACATAAGAATTTTCAAAAAAAAAAACATCAATCATACTTTATTATTATAATATTTTTATTAGTAATACATGTATTAATATGTAATTATAAAATAGTTATGCTTGCATGCGTACACGAAAAACCTAGTGTAAAATATTTGAGTATAAATTGGCCTACCGCTACCTACGTAATTTACAAGAAAACTATTTTTATTATGTTGCAATTGAATATCTCTGTAAGCACTTACTAGCATGTTAGTTAATATGTTTTATTTATATATAATCTCTTTTAACATGATGTGTGAATTATGTAGGGATACTATGAATTTTATAATTGTATTTACAGAAACCATAGCAGAATAATTTTATTTCAATTCTTGCCTCATCGTGTGGGGCAGTGTGGCAAATTTGTTTTTGAAGGGATGTAACGTGATATCAATGATTTTATTTATCTTTGCCAGAAAGAGGATATGAAGAAGATGCCTTTATAACATTTGTTAAATGGTCAAATCGTTGTGTTTGTTCCCAGTTTTGATTGCTGACCAAAGATTTTGTTTTAAATAGCTTTACCATAAATATATACATTTTCGTGTTGAAACAACACAGAAATCTGAGTCTCACATTGACCTTTAATTGTTTTTCTAGAAAAATGGCGAAACTACTTGCTTTCTTTTGCCTATACTCCTGCATCATTGTCTTGTTCGTGTGTTCAGTTTCAGCAGCCATAGATGGTAACCAAGACCAACAGGTATAATTACAGTTCTTATCATCATCTTTTGTCTCTTGTCATATAATCAAAACCATGATACATGATGATTATTAATCGTTACCATGATACATGATGATTACTAATGAATTGATAATGAATAATGATCGTAATCCATGAAGGTGTATGTCGTCTACATGGGTGCACTCCCTTCTAGTGCGGTTTACACACCAATGTCCGATCACATGAACATTCTTCAAGGAATCACCGGAGAGAGGTGTGAATATTTAGTTACACCAGCGATCATAGTTATAATTAATCAAAGTTATTGGTATGAATAACAAATGATCTATTATCTCTAGTTCTAACGAAGGTCGCTTGGTGAGAAGTTTCAAGAGGAGTTTCAACGGGTTCGCCGCCCGACTCACTCAGTCAGAACGAGAAAGAATAGCCAGTGAGTATTATTTGAAATATAAAAACTCTAAGACCCGCAACAATTGATTTGTTTTTCTTTGTTGCAGTTGAAAGATATATAATGATTCATCTTTTAACGTTAACTAAAACCCTTTTATGTTCTTCTTAGATATGGAAGGAGTTGTGTCTGTATTTCCTAACAAGAATCTACAGCTCCAAACAACGACCTCTTGGGACTTCATGGGGTTAAAGAAAGGAAACGCCACGAACCGGAACCTGGCCGTGGAGAGTAACACCATTATTGGAGTCATTGACGGTGGGATCACTCCGGAATCTGAAAGCTTTTCTGACAAAGGCTTTGGCCCTCCTCCTCAAAAATGGAAAGGTGTTTGCTCCGGTGGCAAAAACTTCACGTGCAACAAGTAATATTATATGAACTAAATGATTGATTGCTGAAATCTAATTCACATAAACTATCGTAAATAATATTATTTTATTATATTGCTAGCAAGCTGATTGGTGCAAGGGACTACACAACCGAAGGATCCAGGGACACTGTTGGACATTGTAGGAGATGGGTTGCACCCCCCGCAAGGCCCATCAAATGTGGAAACCTGACTCACCGAGATAGCCTACATGCCTCCCAAGGAAGAGAGGAACGGCTCGGCTTTGGAGCATCTTTAGCCACGCGGCTAAAGTGACCTATCTAGAACCAACCAATAAAGATGCTCTAGGAAGCCGGCCTTAAGGCCCGTTTAGGAGGGAAGCCCAGCAAAGCTCAAGACGAGCTAGGGCGAACAACAGAATAGACCTATAAAAGGAAGGGGAGGCGACGCGAAGAGGGAATCCAGACTTTTACACAACCACTCGAGCGGCTAGATCTAGGGTTTTGATAAGTTCGTAGATACTCGCCGCCTTGCATTTCTCAGGCTGTTTAGTCACTCTTTCCATCTGTTTGTAATCACATACTTCAGATCTATAAAACGTCTTTGTTCGCCCCGCTTCTCTCTTTAGATTGTTCTTGAACCAGTTCACCCTCAAACAATTTGGCGCCCACCGTGGGGCCCTGAACAAAGTAGCGTTACAGATCCATCATGCCTGGAGATCCGAGCATCTCCGGCGACGTCAGGGAGGAGCCAAATCCACCCTCCGAACCCGAGACTCCTCTTCCGCTCGACTTCATGAGCTCGGTCATGGCGCGCTTCGCTCAACAGGACGAGATACAGAAGCAAACCCAAGCTCAACTCGCTATGCTCGTTGCGGCACTGACAGCGGCTCCCGCCGGACAAACGAGTAACCCTCGACCTTTCCGCCGACAACTCTTCAACACTAACCCTACGGTTCCAGCCGCCGGCGACGCCCCCGAAGAGTTAGAACCCACTGAGACTCCCCCCGCAGAAGCAGCTCCAGCGGGTCCAGATCTCACGACCATACGTGAGATAGCCGCGCTCAAACTCAACTTTCAGCAGATGAGCTCCACCATTCACAAGGTCACTAGTGCTGCGCCACAAATCGAGAGCGTTCTCGCCTCCACCGAACGTACCCCGTTCACCAGCGCGCTGACCGACGTCAACTTCCGAAAAATAGAAAAGATGCGCGTCCCACAGTACAAACCTGGTGGCTGTCCCGTGGAGCATATGACAGCCTTCAACATCGCGATGGCTCGCGCTCGACTACCCGATGATGAGAAGGATGCCGCCTACTGTCAACTGTTCGTGGAGACACTTCACGAACAAGCTTTAACCTGGTTCTCAGGACTCTCGGAAAACTCCATCAGCAGCTTCAGGGAACTTTCGTCGGCGTTCCTGAAGACCTACATCATGTTTGCCAAGCGAGAAACGACGGCGTCCAGCTTATGGAACCTCAAGCAGACGAAAGACCAGAGCCTTCGCGACTTCATGGAGCGCTTCAAATCGGTCGTGTCCAGGATCGACATCCCTGACCACATCGCCATCGACGCTCTGATGAATACTCTGCACCTGGATTCCAAGTTCCGAGAGGACTTGTATCGAAGCCCTTCCACGTCACTCCAAGACGCCATCGCCCGCTCGCACAACTTCATCCGCATGGAGGAAGATACCAAAGCAATCTTGGTTAAGCATGGCATTGCAAAGACACCGATGCCTAAACCCGCTGAAGCAAAACAGGAGCCACGCCAACACGCCCATGCCGATAAAAACAATCCGAAGAACAGTCTCTTGTTCGTTGTCGACGAAAACAACCGACCAGTCACGAGCTTCTCGGTACGCAGCGAGCCTTGGAACGTGTACAATCGCGAGACTGCAGCCCTGAAAAATTCTGCTAGTCCTGCCGCGCCAGCTCCACCCACACTACCCGCGCCACCTACTACGGGTGCCGGATCCTCTAAAGGAGTTGACCTCACCAAGCACTGCAAATACCACGATGTCAAGGGGCACGACACATCTGAGTGTCGGATGGCGTACGCCCAATTCCTTTCAAAGGTTGAGAGCGGCGACTTCAAAGTCCAACCTCCAAAACCAAAGCAGAAAACCGGCAAGAGTTGGTCCAAGAATAAGGAGAAGCGCGCCCAACGAAAGTCTGGCGGTAAAGGCGAGGAGCAACGCCGAGAGAATAACAAACCCGCAGACGACGCTGACAACGACGCCTCCTCGGCGGACGAGGAGCAACCGGCGAATCGACAACGCATCGAAGTGATACGTTCTCAGCACCCCCTGTTGTCTGACGATGAGGATGAGTGCCCACCAACGCCAAGCGACTTGCGGAACCTCCTCAAGCGCAAGGCCACAACATGCGATGAAGTCAACTGCGCCGACCTTCGCTTTAAGCTCCTAGCCAGCAAGTCACAACGTCTGGAAACCGCCGAGCATACCTCGTCGACCGATTCGCCAGTCACCGATCTGCGCGACCAACTCAACGCCAAGGAAACCGATTTACGCGTGCGGCTCAATCGTTCCAAGCCAACAGATCTTAGGAGGCGGTTAGAGCGACCAACGTCATCTGACAAACCGGTGCCATCGAAGCCGGACGACCAGAGCGTCTCTGTGGACCTTCGCGCGTTCTTAGATATCAAACGAACGATCGCGCGACCACGATTGAACGTCATCTTGGGCGGCTCGTCACCCTGTGGCGACTCTGTCCGTTCAGTCAAAGATTACCGGCGCCAAGCAACCGCCTCGAAGCGATGGCCCACGAAGCCGCCGAGCCACACCCCGATCAGCTTTTCTTCCGATGATCTGATTGGAGTCCACGTCCCACATAACGATCCCTTGCTAGTCGTCCTCGAAATCGGCGAATATGACGTAACCAAAGTGCTGATCGACACAGGCAGCTCCGTCGACCTTATCTTCCGAGCAACGCTGGAGAAGATGGGAATCGATCTCGCCAGCGTAAAACCTTCGTCGAGGACGCTGACAGGTTTCAACGGTTCTTCAGAAACCATTCTCGGCACAATCCGTCTTCCCGTCCGAGCGTGCGGCGTTACCAGGACGGTTAAATTCGCCGTGGTTAGCACCAAGGCACCCTATCACGTCATCCTCGGGACACCATGGATACACTCGATGCAAGCAATACCGTCTACCTACCACCAGTGCATCAAGTTCCCGGGGGTAGACGGGACAGTCAAAACCGTCCGCGGAGACCAGCAAGCCGCGCGAGACCTGCTGATAGCCACCGTCAAGCTACAGCGTTCACCATCCCTCGTTAACGCTGTTTCTCATCCCACCAGCTTAACCTATCCTCAGAAGGACGAGATCCTAGAGATGCCGATAGACGAGTCCGACCCCAGCAAGACGGTACGAATCGGCGCGCTTCTGGCCGACGACATGCAGCAGGCACTACTCACATTCCTTAGAAATAACGTATCCACCTTTGCATGGTCCCTATCGGACATGAAAGGGATCGATCCGGCTATCACAACCCACGAGCTTAATGTCGACCCCGCATTCAAGCCCATCCGCCAGAAGCGCCGCAAATTAGGACCGGATCGATCAAAGGCAGTGAACGAAGAAGTCGAACGACTACTCGGGGCCGGCTCGATCACAGAGGTTCGCTACCCGGAGTGGCTAGCTAACCCAGTAGTAGTCAAAAAGAAGAACGGGAAGTCGCGCGTCTGCATCGACTTCACTGACCTTAACAAAGCTTGTCCGAAGGACAGCTATCCGTTACCGAGTATTGACCGCCTCGTGGAGTCAACCGCAGGAAACGAGATGCTTACCTTCATGGACGCATTCTCAGGTTACAATCAAATTATGATGCACCCTGACGACCGCGAGAAAACGGCCTTCATTACAGATCGAGGAACATACTGTTATAAAGTGATGCCCTTCGGCCTGAAGAACGCCGGCGCGACATACCAGCGGCTCGTTAACCGCATGTTCGCAGACAAACTGGGTCAAACTATGGAGGTATACATCGACGATATGCTAGTCAAGTCACTGCACGCGGAAGATCATCTTAGCCATTTACGCGCCTGTTTTGAAGTACTCAACAAGTACGGAATGAAGTTAAATCCGGCCAAATGCACGTTCGGAGTCTCCTCAGGCGAGTTCCTCGGCTATATCGTTACCCAACGAGGCATAGAAGCCAATCCAAAGCAAATATCCGCCGTCCTCGACCTTCCTAGCCCCAAGAACAGCCGCGAAGTTCAACGGTTAACTGGTCGCATCGCCGCCCTTAACAGGTTTATCTCCAGATCGACCGACAAATGTCTCCCTTTTTACGACCTTCTCCGTGGCAATAAAAAGTTCATTTGGGACGAGAGGTGCGAGGAGGCTTTCCAACAACTGAAGAAGTACCTCACGACCCCGCCCGTCCTTGCCAAGCCAGACGAAGGAGACGTCCTGTCACTCTACATTGCGGTGTCCAGCGCCGCGGTCAGCAGCGTCCTCATTAAAGAGGACCGAGGGGAGCAAAAGCCGATCTTCTACACAAGCAGGCGCATGACCGGCCCGGAGACTCGTTATCCAACCCTCGAGAAGATGGCCCTAGCCGTAGTAGAAGCAGCGAGGAAGTTGTGCCCATACTTCCAGTCGCACACAGTTGAGGTACTCACCGATCAGCCGCTCCGCACCGTCCTGCAGAACACAAATCGGGCTGGTCGCCTCACCAAGTGGGCTGTGGAACTCGGCGAGCTAGATATTACTTACAAAAATCGAACAGCCGCAAAAGCTCAGGTCCTAGCCGACTTCCTTGTCGAGTTGGCACCAGAACTGGAGCAGGATTTGCAACCACTAAACCAGAACTGGATACTGCATGTAGACGGCTCCTCAACGAACAAAGGCTCAGGCGCTGGTGTCCAGCTCCAGTCCCCAACTGGTGAACTGATACGACAATCTTTCAGCTTTGGCTTCCCAGCGTCGAACAACGAGGCCGAGTACGAATCATTGATAGCCGGCCTTCGTTTGGCAAAGGCCGTCAAAGCAAAACGTCTAAGTGCGTATTGTGATTCACAGCTAGTAGCCAGTCAGTTCAACGGAGATTACGACGCTCGCAACGACCGAATGGACGCCTACCTCCGCGTCGTCCAAGACTTAGCAAGAGAATTCGAATTCTTCGAGCTCACTAAGGTGCCTCGTGGCGACAACGCCTGCGCGGACGCACTAGCAGCCCTTGGCAGCAGGCTCCGTGATCAAGTCAAGAGGACCATCCCAATACATCACATCGACGAACCAAGCATCAGCATTTCAGCCGAGGCGGTCACCATCGTCGCCTCTATCAACGACACTGAGATGACCCAGTCCGACCAACAGTCCGTTGACTGGCGCTCAGAGTTCATTAATTACCTCTTAAATGGTGTCTTGCCGTCCGAGAAATGGGAAGCCAGACGACTAAAAAGGCGCAGCGCTCATTACGCCGTCATGAACGACGAACTATACAGATACAACGCAAGCGGGGTCCTCCTCAAATGCATCCACGGCGACGAGATCCGACGCGTAATGGCCGAAACGCACGATGGTGCGGGAGGAAACCACTCCGGCGGACGCGCACTAGCTATGAAGATCAGAAACTCCGGTCTTTTCTGGCCGACTATGAACTCGGATTGCGAAGCATACTCCCGTCGCTGCGACAAGTGCCAGCGACATGCGCCCATTATCCACTGTCCAACCGAAGTGCTGCAGACGTCCACCGCTCCCTACCCATTCATGCGTTGGGCTATGGATATCATCGGTCCTATGGTGTGTTCTCGAGGACGCCGCTTCATCCTAGTTCTAACCGACTATTTCACGAAATGGATAGAAGCGGAAGCCTTCTCTCAAGTGACCGACAAGGAAGTCCGCGGTTTCGTCTGGAAAAACGTCATTTGCCGCCATGGTCTCCCGTACGAGATAGTAACCGACAACGGCTCCCAATTTATGTCTGGAAACTTCAAAGAGTTCTGCGGAAAATGGAACATTCGGCTAAGCCCCTCCACACCAAGATACCCGCAAGGGAACGGCCAAGCCGAGTCGTCTAACAAACTCATCATGGATGGAATCAAGAAACGGTTGGACTTGAAGAAAGGCCACTGGGCCGACGAACTCGACGGAGTCCTCTGGAGCCATCGCACGACTCCAAGGGGGGCGACCAAATCAACACCCTTCTCTCTCGCCTATGGAGTCGAAGCCATGGCCCCAGCTGAAGTAAACGTCAGTAGCCTCCGCCATTCCAAAATGCCGCAACACGCCGAGCTCAATGAAGACATGCTCCTTAACGCACTTGACGAACTGGAGGAACGCCGAGATCAAGCTCTGCTCCGAATCCAGAATTACCAGCACCAGATTGAGAGTTACTACAACAGGAAGGTTAAGGCAAGACCACTGGAGCTGGGCGATCAAGTTATGCGCAAGGTTTTCGAGAACACCAAGGAACCGAACGCTGGAAAACTCGGAGCACGGTGGGAAGGACCCTACAAGATAGTCAAAGTCGTCAAGCCTGGCGTCTACCGACTTCAGACATCCAGCGGAGAAGACGTTCCAAGGGCATGGAACTCCATGCACCTGCGTCGTTACTACTCGTAAGACCCATTACTCTCCCGACTAAGTAAGGACCCAGCATCACCTTACTTAATCTCTTCGTCGGGAGCAGACCGCCAAACCCTTTACTATCTTTACCGATCGAGTAGATGAACAATCGTCACTTCTAACCGATCGACTAAATCCGGACGGATGATCACGATCACTTCCGTTCAAAAAAAAAAAAAAAAAAAAAAAAAAAAAAAAAAAAGAAGCCGAGTAGATGCACACCTTGCGTCACTTCTACTCGCCCGAGTAAATGCGCCCTCAAAGCCACTTTTGCTCGGCTAAAATCGAACTACGAACGGCTTGATCCTCTCCCGAGGTACGTAGGCAGCCCTAACCGGTCCAGCTGTAACAACACCAAAGTCAAAAATTTTGGTTACGGTCCAACAATCGACCAAGGCGATGTCCGTATTCTCGTCAACATACGAAAACGCGACACTCGCACCCCATTAATCAGCCTGGTCCTGATCAGACACTTAGCTGAGGGAACGATGAGCCGTGCGTCACCTATGTAGTCGCATACATTGACCGACTCGAGAGCAAAATTCAAAGCCACTGTCTGAATAACGAGTGGACGTTTGGCCGACTAAACTCGCTGTTCAATAGCCAGCTGGACTGGAACCTTTGCTCTCAACTAAGCATGTTAATATGCTCGCATTTCGCATTTTTTCAAATCGAATAAATTCATGCAAACTCTTGAATTCGGTTGAGGTCGGAATGGATACAGAAAACAGCAAAATAACTAAGGAGCCGCTCAAACCGGCGGCTTACCGGATAAATAAACCATATGTTCTAACCTTACAACAAGGACGAACCCATCAGGGCCCCAGAAAGAAAACAAAAAATCCGAAGGAAAAAAGCTAAATAACGATACAAACGAAGCGCGATCATGCGGATGGCTCTTTCGGAGCAGAAGGATCTTCGACGATAGGAGCAGGTGGTAGGCTAGCCTCCGGGTGTAAAGCATCGGCCGAAACCGACTCTTCCTCCTTCTCCTGTTCCCCCTTCTCCTGTTCCTGCAGTGGATCCCCGGTTTGGACAGGGTCTGATAGCGGCAGCCTTTCTTCATCATCGCTCTCCTCCTCTTCGTCAGGGGAAGAGTCATCAACCTCGACAACCTTCGCCAAGTCGGCATCCGTAGGCGAGTCTTCCCGAGCCAGGACTTCACCCTCCTCAACAGTCGCTTCGACGACCGGAGGATCGGATTCCCTGCGGGAGGGAGCCGTGTCAATTAGATCCTGACCCGAAAGACCGGTCGATACGCCTCCAAGATCAGCAGGGGGAGGGGTACGAAGTTGCGAAGCCGACTCCGAGCCAACCAGATCCTCGTTCGACCCGTACGGATCAAGAGTGGCCATGAATTCCTCATTGACGAATCGAGACCGGAGAACGAGCGGGGAAAGAGCCAAGTCTTCCTCAGGAAGCGGACCGATGTCGAGCTCAGCAACTTTAGCTTGATGCTCTGCCTCTTGTTGAACGAACACGTCGATAAGCTCCGGGGTAATCTCCAGTTTCTCCTCAAGAATCATCTCGAGACATCTCTTCGTGCCGGCAGCCTGCCCGAGCAAATTCTTCTCGTTCTCATAGAGATCGCGCTGAGCCAGGTACGCGCGGACGCGATCGATTCGACGCCTGAGCTTGTCAGTCATGGCAGACTGAACCCGAACCCTTTCGCGGGAGACCTCTTGGCCGCGCGAGTCTCGCAGCCTCCGTCTTTCTTCAACCAGTTTTTGAGCAACCGCGTCCCTCTCCGCCAGAAGCTCGGCCTTCTCCTCCTCAAGCTGGGCTTTTGCCCGTTCAAGAGCCGCGTTCTCGCGCGCGAGTTCCTTCTTAGCCGCACGATCAGCCTTGAGTGCAGCTTCTAGCTCCTCAAACTTTACGCGGAGAGCTTCCTTCTCCTCAAGGGTCTTCTTCCGGACCCGCTCCTGGTCGGCTCTGAGTCTCTCGATGACCCCAAGCCTTACCCTAGATAACTTTACCGAAGCACCGAGCTCGGTCATTGTCTGTTTCAGCGCAGTATCATACCGTTCGACGAGGACGTTCATGCTCCCGTCAGCCTAGCAAACAAACCGAACGATCGCCGAATTAGCCTTTAAACAAAAGGAATGGGATACCAAGTAACCGGAACTCCTAAGAGATATTAAGAAAAAGAAAAAAAAAGGGGCGTACCCGTCTGTTCGCAAGCGAAGCCTCGATATAATCGTCTTTGAAGACAAGATCGTCAACCGGCGGCATCTCCTTAGGGCCGCCCCGGATCTGGCGAGAGAGCTCCGCGCACCGTCCCGGGTTGCATACTAATGGAGTTCCTTCATTATACAGGAACTCCACACGATCCGAGAAGTCAATCCTCGGCCTCTTCCCGAGAGAGCTTTCAGATAGGCTGGCGCGGCGAGGTTCGCTACCAGGATCTTGGATCGAAGGATTCTGAGGCCTATCAGGGGATTGAGTTCTCACCAGAACACCCCCAGGAGTCGGCTTGGCAGGCGAGCCGCATACTCCAGTCACGCTACCCGCGCGAGGAGAACCGTCGGAACGCGCTGGCATAGGATCAGAAACAGGCGACTGCTGCGCCCGCTTTGGAGCCGCCTTTTTCTTTGCCTTCTTACTCGCTCGCCCTTCCGACGCCTCACTCTCCAGGCCTCCCACGGAATCCTCAGCCAGACCGTGGCGACCTTCCCCGTCATCTTGACTCTCGCGCGACCTCTTTGTTTTCTTCTTCTTCTCCACCAAAGAACCCTCCAAAGACCCTTCGCCGGAATGGGACCTATCCTTTGAAACCTTCGTCTTCTTTGAAGGAACGCCCTTTTTCCCTCCCTTCTTATGAGACTTCTTCTTCTTCGGTTCCGCAGCGGGAGGATCCGCATCAACAGCTTGATCGAGCGGCTCCAAGCGCTCCTTTGGAGAGGCATCCGCTTCGTTCGATCTAGCCGACGAACCCGTAGCAGCCGACTTCTTCAGCAGTTGGAGCTTTCCTTTGAGCAGAGCGCTCAGATCCGGAGTCCCAGACATTTCACGCGCTTTCTTGAGAAGTCTCTGCTGTTTCCTGGTGAAAAGAGACAAGCGAGATTTGCGGGGACCTACGATTAAAGGAAGCCTTGACTCCCAGTCGACTGCATAAACGAGTATTTGCGTAAGATTATTACAAGAGAAGTAGCTCTGAAAATTCAAGGCAAGACCGACATACCTCTCGCGATCCGGGCTTGCTGTCGACGAATCCACTCCCGACTCAAATCCGGCCAACGGAGGTGACTATGCGTAGCTATCGCCTGTGCACTCTCGAAGAACTTCTCCGGATATGCAATCGTATTCGGATGTCTACCTGCAAAAATTAAACAGGGAAGGTTAGCAGAACGGCAAGGATAGTAGGCCAGTAGCTATCGTAATCTACCAATCTTCGTATTCCAGAGGACAGGAAAGTCGTCCTCAAGACATTCTTCGAAGGCGTTCTCGTCAGCCTTGACATAAAAGTAAGAACGCTGCCAGTCCCTCGTCTTCCTAGGATGGCCGGTCAGAACATTGTAACTCGAACGCATCTTCACCGAGAACAGACAGTTTGGCTCGGCCTTCGTAGTCGTCAACTCTTCGAAGACTCTCACAGTCATTGAAATATCGATATCCGCCGCCATCACCATCAGCATCACCGCGTTACGGATCGAGCCGATCTTTAGTTGGCTGATCGCAATCCCACGCCTTCTCACGTACGATGTAATCAACCGGGGAATCGGGAACCACAGTTTTGCATCATCGTCGAAATACGACTCATACAGGCATTGATAGCCGATCGGAGGGGACCAAGGTCTTTGCTCAGCAGAAGGGATCAGATACGTTACGCCAGCTCCCCTGTAACGCCTCAACAGACCTCTCACCGAGCTATGGGTGGAACAAGTTCCGAAAACGTTCCCCCAGCGTTGACCCTCGGCCCACGGATCCCTCAGAAGTCTCGGAGAAAGCTGGGCCAATTCTTCGAAAATCCCACCGGGATGATACACAGTCGGCCTGCAGACGATCTGATCAAAACGGACATGCCGGTGTTTCTCCCACAACTCTTGTTGAGTTGGGACGGATGAATCCGAACTGTCGCTCTCCTCGTCTCGCTCAGAATCCGTGTCGATCTCTTCGCCAGACCTACTACTCGCCCCGCTAGAACGGCCCCCAACATCATCATCCTCTCCATCAATAGCCGACCTTTCTTCTCGGATCAGTCTGTGGGCGTCGGCGACCAAGAGACGCTGCGACATATCGAGATTCGATGTATCTCGCATCGCGTCCCGATGAACCAGACTGAAGTCGTCGAGCGGACTCCCGTGAGCCGTGACGCCCTCAGCCGGACTAGAAGGGACCGCGACGGCTTTCCCCTTCTCCTCCCTAGACAGTCGATTCCCCGTCGACATAACTCAAAGCACGGCCAACCGAATACCTAAAGGACTCCGACTACCTAAATCGCGAATCTAGAGAGAGAAAGTAGAGAGAAGGGAGAGAAGAGAAATACCTGAAGTGCAGAGAAGAATGAAGAAAGTGACGGGAAACCGCCTATTTATAGTAAAGATTAAGGCACGCTTCCCAGCGTATTAATTACGCTTAAAAGGGCCTAATTGGGCTTTTTAGAGGAAAGTGGGTTTCTCAACGATGGTTCGTCTTCCCGCCTCAACCAAGATCCGGTTGTCGTCAAACCAGAATTCTGACCTAAACCAAACCGGTTCACCTCTATACGAGCATCCCGAAGACGGGCGCCTTACCCGCACGGCTAAGTATGTAGAGCGATCATCTAAACACGCTCCCAGGGGCGACATGGCGAGCCCTCAAGGACCGCATCCAATCTCACGATTAAACACGCTCCTACTGGCCGGATAAGCACGCCCTCAAGATTCAGCAATCTGGGAAACGGACGTCCTGGTCGCGCGATTAGACTCGCTCTGGCAACAAGTCAAAAATGCGACTAGACGCGTTCGTCTTAGTTCCCACCATCCGATCAAAACTCGTTTACAAATTCACTTAAGAGTCTTGCCCGACTCATAAGTGAACTGGGGGGACTTATTGTAGGAGATGGGTTGCACCCCCCGCAAGGCCCATCAAATGTGGAAACCTGACTCACCGAGATAGCCTACATGCCTCCCAAGGAAGAGAGGAACGGCTCGGCTTTGGAGCATCTTTAGCCACGCGGCTAAAGTGACCTATCTAGAACCAACCAATAAAGATGCTCTAGGAAGCCGGCCTTAAGGCCCGTTTAGGAGGGAAGCCCAGCAAAGCTCAAGACGAGCTAGGGCGAACAACAGAATAGACCTATAAAAGGAAGGGGAGGCGACGCGAAGAGGGAATCCAGACTTTTACACAACCACTCGAGCGGCTAGATCTAGGGTTTTGATAAGTTCGTAGATACTCGCCGCCTTGCATTTCTCAGGCTGTTTAGTCACTCTTTCCATCTGTTTGTAATCACATACTTCAGATCTATAAAACGTCTTTGTTCGCCCCGCTTCTCTCTTTAGATTGTTCTTGAACCAGTTCACCCTCAAACAGACATGGTACACATACAGCGTCCACAATTGCTGGAAACGCTATTGAAGGCGCAAGCTTTTATGGACTTGGCAATGGAACCATGAGAGGAGGCGTTCCGGCCTCAAGAATTGTCAGTTACAAAGTTTGCACCTGGTTAGGGTGTAGCTCCGATAGCATATTGTCTGCGTTCGATGATGCGATTGCAGATGGTGTAGACATTATCAGCATCTCCGCCAATTTAGGATACTCCTCGGCATTTGAAGAGGATCCGGTCGCTATTGGGGCTTTTCACGCTATAGCCAAAGGGATTCTCACTGTGAATTCAGCCGGTAACAGCGGTCCAGAACCGAAAACGCTAGAGAGTGTGTCTCCGTGGATTCTCACGGTTGCTGCCAGTAACACCAACCGTGCGTTTTTCACGAAAGTTGTTCTCGGTAACGGCAAAACACTTGTCGTACGTATCAAGAAACCTGTTTTTTGATCTCCATCAGCTTATTATATCTTTGTGTGTTTAAATCCTTTTCTTAATATGAAACAGGGAAAGTCAGTGAACACGTTTGGTTTGAATGGAACGATGTATCCTCTTGTGTACGGAAAATCTGCCGCTAATTCGTCTGCATGCAGCGTGGAATCGGCAGAGTAAGTTCCTCATGTTCATGCATATGGTTAGGCGTTTTCATATTTTCAAATTCCTAACAATAGTTTCATATATCTAAATCAATAATAAAAAAATCTATAGACAGTAATGGAACGCTTTATACAAGATTAATGTCTAGGTGGGTGGTCAAAATAACCTATTTGCCGTTTAGTCGATTTGCCAAGCACCTGCTAAACAAATTAGAACACTGGTCTAAATTGATAATGATTAAGATGATTATTTTATGTTTTTCAGGAAATGTGAAGAAGGGTGTCTTCAAGAATCCCTAGTGAAAGGAAAAATAGTGGTTTGCAATTCCACGGATTCATTTGAAGCTCTTGCAAATGGAGCTGTGGCAGGCATATCTCTCGACCGTACACCAGACGTTGCCTTCGTCACTTCTTTTCCCCTCTCTGCTTTATCACAAGAAGACTTAAACTCTCTTGTTTCTTACATTAAGTCCGAAAGGTAACATTCTTTTCTCGCATAATATATTAAACACAAACAAACAATATATAAGTCTTGGACTAATAACTCTACCTTGTTTCCTTAGTTCTCCAGTGGCTACTGTTCTACGAACTGAGGAGAGTTTTAGTGAGAAAGCTCCAGTCGTTGCTGCCTTCTCCTCTCGCGGTCCAAACATCATCGCAACTGATATTCTCAAGGTCTATGTCTACATAATCTTGTTTGTGCTTAGAACTTCTTTTATTTTTTTCTGGTCTGAGAGACAATGGTGGATGACTTGCAGCCGGATATATCAGCACCAGGAGTTGAGATTCTCGCTGCATTTTCACCTGAGATTTCACCATCCTCGAGTGTATATGACACAAGACGTGTGAAGTACTCTGTTCTCTCCGGAACTTCAATGTCTTGCCCACATGTTACAGGCGTGGCGGCGTACATCAGGACGTTTCATCCTCAATGGTCTCCTTCCATGATCAAATCCGCCATTATGACAACCGGTAAGCAAAAATTAAAACATGGATATATATAGCATGTATATTTTTCTTGTGCTCCAAGAAACCAATAGTTTTTTATAGATTTTTTTTTTTTGTTTGACACTCTGTTCTACTTTTGGTCTCCTAATAGCTTGGCCGATGAATGGTTCTGAACCTGGCTTTGTATCAACCGAGTTTGCTTATGGAGCTGGCCATGTCGATCCGATATCTGCTACTAATCCTGGACTCGTATATGATTTGACTAAAGCAGACTACACTGCCTTCCTCTGCGGCATGAAGTACAATGCAACTACCGTGAAACTCATATCTGGTGAAACCGTCATTTGCACTGGAGAAACCTTAACAAGAAACCTTAACTATCCTTCAATGTCGGCAAAATTGTCGGGATCTAAAAGTTCCTTCACCGTGAGTTTCAAAAGAACCGTCACCAACGTGGGTACCCCGAATATATACAAATCAAAAGTTGTTTTAAATCATGGATCTAAGCTTAACGTCAAGGTCTTGCCTAGCGCCTTGGTTTTTAAGAAGGTGAACGAGAAGCAGTCTTTCACGGTAATTGTTACAGGCAGCGCTCTCGACTCAAAACTGCTTTTGTCAGCAAGTCTAATATGGTCAGATGGCACTCATAATGTGAGAAGCCCTATTGTTGTTTATAAAAGTGAGTGAGAATATAAATTGTATATAAACATCAACATAGTTTAATTTCGAAACAAATTAGTTTACCAACTATGTTTTGTAATATTGAAAGCCTTTAGTCAAAAAAAAGTATGTTTTGTAATTAATTCAACATTCTTTGTTGCCTTGTTGGCACAGTTATAAGAACACGAAATTTCAATATAATCACGAATAAAATTAGTGTAGAAATAAATTATGTTTTTTTTTTCTGGGAACGGAAATAAAATTATGTTTTATTTGATAAAACTAACAATATATATCAGGAATATCATGAGTCCATTTGATTTAGAAAATGCTCACTACTTTATGCTATTACTAGATTTTGATCGGCGCTTTGAAAGCGCGGGATAATTTTTGGATGCAAAACTTCTAGAGATAATTAACATTCGATCTTAAACATTTTATGTTTGACGTCTATAATTAAGAAGTTTTTATTTTGACATTTTATTTTATTTTATCTCGCACCAGTGTTTATTGTTTGTATATTCAACTCGGATTTGCCGTTGAACCAAATTTGGTGACACGTATATAATCCAGTTTAGATTTAGTGAAAAAACCCCCACTGACTATAAATCTTATAAATCCGATAAAGACTAAAAAACCTTGATTAACCCGTGATCCGACACCGTTTGACCCAGTAAAAACCCATAAAAATCTGATAAATTTTCTTTAAAATGATTATTTTTTCATATAATTATAAATATTACATTTGAAATTTCTGAAGAAAAAACCCCATTGAGTAAAAACCCGATAAAGACTAAAAATCCGTGATTAACCCGTGATCCGACATGCTAAAAATCCGTGACTAACCCGTGATCCGACACGCTTGACCCAGTAAAACCCCATAAAAATATGATAACATTTCTAAAAATGATTCATATAATTCAAAATATTACATTTGAAAAATGATTAATTTTTCATATAATTCTAAAGATTTTGCTTTAATAGTATAGATTTGAAACTATCATGATTGGCCGGGTATTTATGATTTAGGTTTTTTAGATTTATGTTATTGATTATTGATTGGTAGGAGATTTTAAAAAAACTTATGTATTTGTTTTTCTAATTTTTGGGTTATTAATTTGAAAATACATGTGCAACTAAAATAATTAACCTTATATATTGCACAGTTATTAAGGATCTCCATATACTCAAAAAAATTTGAGTAGTAAGCTAATAAAAGTTTTTTTATATGTCACCTTTTATTGTTATCAATATGAGTAGTTTCATGTATATTTTAATATTATTTATAAATAAATTGAATAAAATGATTTAGGGGTTTAGGAGTTTGTCTTGGTTTCATACTATACATCTAAAATGTAAACATACAACGTATATAAACACGAATCTGTTAATATATGTTAGATTCTCAAAAACCTGAATAGGACAACATGTAAAGTATTAAGCATTAAGCTGATATAATTGTATCAGAATATTAAAACTTCGTAATATTGTAATGTTAAAGTCTCAATATTTATAAATAATACATAAACTTCATAAGCAATAGAAATTATTTTCAGATTGCCGTGATTGTAGTTTGGTTATTTAACAAAGCTAAAAACTAAACATTGTTGGATTAAATAGATTTTGTTAGGATTAAATAGATTTAGTTATGATTTAAATAAAAAAAATATATTTTAAATAAAGTAATGGCATGAATCTGTAAATACTTTTAAATCAGGAGGGTACCTTAAAAAGGGCTTTCTGTTTTAATAGTATTGATCTGAAAATAAATTATTCAAAAATTTCTTGTTCAAGAAGTGTAAATGGATACCTAACCAAATCTATATCTAACAAAATAGAGATCTAAGAAAAATTTCAATTTTTTTTGATTAATAAGTTTAAATAAAATATACTAACAAAATCAATACCCTACCGAGCGTAGCATATTAAATGGTTAATAGGATAAATAACTTGGATAATAATCCCAAAATATTGCATATTCGAATTAATTGAATATATTTTATAGAAAATTTAAATTTGACTACTATTGAATAAACCACTCGTGTATTAAGCTTTGTAATCTGTAAAGCAAAGTTTATTCACATATTTAATTATCTATGTGTATAAAACCTTATATGATAGTGTAAACCAATATTATCTTCGAATGTGTAAACCATATTTAATGTTAATATTTAATAAAATATTGTTTGACATACCTTTTATGAACATGTATTTTACTCGGTTCTGGTTTATTAATTAGAATGAATATTTTAAGGTCAAACTGGTTTATAACTATAATTGTTAGACTTATATATATCACACGAACTCTTTCTGGGACCGGTTTGAGACAAAACCATGGGTCAAAAGAGTCAGAATATTTTAACAAAAAAAATTCAAAATATAGTTTAGTTGAATGTCGATTAGTGCATGTATGGATAAATAATATTTATATTTAAATTAAATAATAGAGGAACAAATCAAATAATTAGAATTATAAAGTTAAGTGGTTTCATATATATTCATTTAAGGAAGATCTCGTTAGGTATATATAAATAATTTCTGTAATTTTTTATTTAAAATTCAAGCTGAAAATTTGAGATAAATAAGAGAATATATATTTTGTTGGAATAAAAGAAATATCTTGGAAAATAATAATTAAATAAAAGTATAGCCTAAAATAAATGCAGTGACATGGGATGGTAAATACTTTAAAACTCCAAGGGTTCCTCAAAAAGACCTTTCAGTTTTAATAGTATTGATTTATCAGGGAGAATTTGCTCAATATACAAAACACTAACTGAAATAAAAAATATAGTATTGATTTAACATAATTAGATAACTAACATTTATGATCCAAATTATCCGGTTATATCCCTATCTTTTGCAGTTATCCAGTTTCATAAGAGGTAAAGTTGATGACGTCAATAATTTGAGATGTGGCTAAAGTTTACCGCTTGCTATTCACTCTGAAAGCATTATAAAAACATCCACATCATACTCATATCTACCGTATACATAATTATTGTGTTTAGTATATGTGACTATGTGTATATGTATGGATAAAAATAAAATATTTTTTCATTAAATAGTCTATTCTATTTCTAAAAATTGTCAATCCATTTTGATAACAAGTAAAAACCACATAATGAAGAAGATGAATGCAGATCTTAACCTCACCCCGTCTCTCTAAATACTAAACCCTAAGCTATATTTACTAAACCCAAAACCTAATTGTAACCCTAAACCCAAATATCAATTGTAAACCCTTAACCCAGATATCAATAAAAAGTAGAGATTTAAGTGTTATTCCTTTTCTTACAAATAGTATAGTAATACAAAAACCATTTCATACTATTTGATTTGCTACTAGTGAAGGATACAATAGATTGTTGATTATAAAATACATTAATACAAGAGTGAGAGGAGGTTATATCTTAGATAATATTGTAATCTTACACAAATAGGTACACTAATGAAAATATACTATACTATAATTTTTATCACTGAATATAGTATAGTCGGAGAATCATCTTCTACACGTCAACACTCTTTTACTGGTCCACCATCGTCATTAAACCACCAGATTTACATAATAGCAGGAATATCCGTTGGTGAAAGATTCTGAAACAAAAACAAAATATGAAAATATATACAACTACTATTTTGATTTATTAGGATTATCATCGTCCAAATAATCACCATTGGAGAAGAAATAATAGAAAAATTTATTGGCAAATATAAAAGCAAAAGAAAAGACTGAAATTCAAATGTTTCTCGTAACAAAAATGGAGGTTTGAGAAGATGAGAAAGAAGAAAGAAAAAATAGGTTATCTGGTAAGTTTAAAAGGGTAGTTTAGTATATATTTTATAAAATATGTTGAATATCTTAATCAACTTTTTTTAGCTAGATACTTAATTATAAAATTTTTGTTGTATATACAAAAATTTATTAATCTAAATCGTTTTTTTTAATATCGAACTGCTCTTGTTTTACAGTGCAATTCAGTAACATGAACTGAAAACTGTAAGATATATAGATTTGATAAGAAAGTTGATACTTTTAAATATATAAACTAGATACTAAAATTTTAAAATCATAATCACATCTCGAAATCAAAGTCCACCGGGTTCACAAGATACTAATCATTTCCCCCTTTATAACATATATTTAATTTTTGTTATCTTATTATATTTTCAAACGATGTTATATTTTGAATTGCTCAACTCAAAACTAAAAATGTTACTTTATTGTATTTAATAATTTATTGAGTATATAGAGTTCCAATTGTAAAATGGAACTGCCATCAAACACAATTTTTCTTAGGAAAATGTAATACTACTGTATTTTAATATTTTAAGGAAAAGGAACAAAACACAATTTTCAAATAATGTTCGATCAAAACGACTATCTCTAATGGTTTTTGCAGCGTTAATAAATTATTTTCATATGCATCTAAATTTCAACTAGATCCTTAAAGACTATAGCTTTTTTTCCTTGTTTTGCAATATCTCCTTGTTTTGTGTTATGTATATAAATTTGACCAGTCTTAACTCTTAGTAAAAGAGAAAATATTAAACAAAACGAAAAAGAATATCATAAAATGGCTATCACCAAGAAAGTTTTTGTTGCATTTGTACGTTCTTGTCATCGTCTATGTCTTATCTTTTGTCGATTGCCAAACAATATCTGATAGCCCTTCTGGTACTGACTAATTAAACTCATTACTTCTTTTTTCTTTCTATATAATAGACATAATTTTATTATTTTTATGAATCTGTGTGTCGGTTTAATGATTATTATTCAACAGGTTTAGGAATTAAGGAGAGTGATTAAAATTGCTACACAATAGCTCCTTGTGCAAGCGGAGGGGAGAGAGGCTGCACTGCGTTTTGTACGAGATTGAAGCTTATACCAGGGCCAGGGCCAGGGCCAGGGCCAGGGTCAGGGCCAGGGCCGAGGCCGTTGTACTGCTGACAGCTTATGTTGTTGTGCTATCAATTAAGTATTCCTCTCAGATAATTTCTACAAGAAAATTAAATAATAACAGCTTTCACGAGATTTTCTTTTAAATATATATACAAGGAATCTGAAGTGAAAAAAACCTTGTGTCAAGTCAAAACTACTCTAATCATTTATATTCCATTTTCCTTCATGTCTTTCTATTCTTTGCCTTTCTTCTTTGTTCTTTGTATTTGATCATTTCATTATCATTAATATAAATCATTAAATCTAATTCAAGCATATTATCTTATAAATCTATTTACAGAGATCACTCCCCATCATTTCTCTAAATTTTATTCCATTCACATCAAAGTTTGATTGTGATTTTTAGTTCTCGAAACCGAATCAGATTTTATAAATAATCAAATGGTTTCTAAATCTCTAGAACCAGAAAAACGAAAATCAAAATATTTGAACCAAAACCGAATATAATAACATACATATACACATAACACATACCTCAACAAAACATACATACACATATACACATAACATATGTTTGGCACATATACAGTACATAGACACATACAGATCTCTCTATTAAAAGAGGAAGTACACTTTGCATAATTTTGATTTCATTTAGAATAATACATGATGTACCACTGAATTTAAAACTACCTCTACGTCTTTAGTGTTTTAATGTTTTTAACTCGTTAAGATAAAATTATATTTAATGTGGCAAAAATCATACTTCTGTCTAAAATCACTACCCAACTATTTTTAAAAAATCTCGGCTATATAATAGAGTGCACGCGCTAACCACAGTAATCACTAAAGTGTGACTCATGTAAAAATCGTTGCCAATTTCTCCAATCACGTTGTCCCTTATTCCACCTTAATAACATTTCCAGAAAATATTTTTATTGTGTAGTCCATATTAATTTTTATATTTATTTGTATTTTATTATAGTTTCTTTTTTGGAACTGTATTTATTATAGTTGGTAGATTAATATCTAGGTTAATTGATTAAACTACTTAATAAACTTAAATAAACTAAAAGTATTGTAAAAATTAATATAATGGCATTAATATAAATTTTCAGATTTATCGAAAATTAAGATTTACATTAACAAAAATGTTGCAAAGATAAATATAATGATATTCTAAATGAATATTTTACCTAGAAGATATATAATCACTGTGGTTTACTTTAAAAGGCAAATGTGATAAAATAAAGAATGTAATCTCTATTTGGATTTGAAAATATTTATTAAAATTCTAAAAATATAGTTATAAGTAAAAAATAAAATTATTGAAAATCATGATAATAACAATTACGCTCATAGATTCAAAATCAACACAATATATTCTACTTAAAATATAAATCAAAATCCATAAAATATCTAAACATTCAATCAACACCATATATATGGTCTCTAACATGAAACTTAAGCAAGCCTTTATAAAAATTAAATATTCAACTATATTAATAATATTTGTGTATAATTTTTATAAATATTTTTAAAACAGATAAATAATTATATTTTATATTATTTACAAAAGAGAGATTTGTTATAAAATAAAAATGTAACGAATGCTTTAATTGAAAAAAATATATTTAAATATGATTATAGATCAACAATAAAGTAATGTATACAAAACTATAAAGATTTATGTTCAGTTTTCTTTATTTTTTTTAGAATGTACTTTTGTACAAAATATTGGAAATAGATTGATTTTGATTGACAAAGGATGACAAAATACATATAAAATAAAAATATTTTATAATAATATAGAAGAAGACACATAAATAATATTGTTACATAGATGAACGATATATATAACACCAAACTATAATATATATGTGAAGACACTATCGCGGATCAAACTTTAATACATAATTTTATACTGTCTGTATATTATGACTTCCGTCCGGAAGTAAGATAGGGACCAGTGAGAAGAATCTCTTACAAGAATCTATCTCTTATCCAAAATGGACAACCGTTCTCAGTCTTTAGATTGCTTTTAGCTATCATTCCATGTGTATAAATTTACAAATGACAATAGTTGTTTGTGTAAATACACACTAATCTTTAAGTAAAAATGTATGTATATCCATAAATATTGGTATTTTTATGATACTTTTCAAAATATACGCTAAAGGAATTAATGTAACAATTTTTAAGGCAGCTAGAATTTTTGGTCTCCAGTTTGAGATATTTAAAGTATTATTATCAGCTATCTCTTTGAGTTTTTCCCTGTAACTGAATCTCTCTTCCCAACTACGCGTCACGTGATACTTTGAGAGTAAGACATCCATTTATATATTTTCGGAAATAATCAAATACAATATCTTAATTAGTGACAATGGTTTTGATCCAGAGAGATAACATGCATTTATAACATATTTGGTGACAATGGTTTCCGAGAATCTCCGTTATCTAGAGATTATATATGTTCTTCAAACACTAAATATATATAAAGACTGAACAGTCTTGTACGTAGTGCTAAAAACTAATCGTCCTATCTTGTTTATATAGATACATAATTACATATTTGATTTACAGAGTATTTACTGAATCTATTAAATTGATGTCAAGAAAAAAAAATCAGATACCTATTCATTGTTTTGGTTAATTTCTCGAAATATATATCTATACCTTAAATTTTTATAGCTAAAAAATCAATTTCAGGTTTTTACTAAACCACCACTTTTTTGAAGAAATAAGTATCTAAACCTTGATTTTTTTTTTTTGGAAAAACAGTTTCAGTTTTCTCTCTTTTTTTTTTAAGAAATAAGTATTTTAATCTTGATTTCTTTTTTTGAGAAAATCAGTTTCAGTCTTCTCACATTTTTTATCAACAAATTATCTTATAAGTATAACAGTTTGGATAAAGTTTTAGATTATCTGAATTTTTTAAATCTAATGATTTTATTCCGTTGTAGGTTTTTTAGGTTGACCTAGGTCTGGGAACTTTACCCGGACCCGAGGATCCGACCCGAAACCGATCCAAAAAAACCAGAATCAAGTAGGAATCGAACAGATGTTTTTACTCTATTGGGTCTTGTGGTGGAGGATCCACAGGTCTTGGATCCGATCCGGCCCAAATCCGAGAACCCGACTGGTATCCGAAATACTCTAAACTTTTAGTATATATTAGGTATATATGAGTGTTTTAATATATTTGTGAAATTATGGGTATTTTTTAAGTTCTAAATTTGAATTTTTGGTAATAGTTTTGGTTTAGATTAAAATTTTAGATTTTCAAATATATAATTCAGATAATAAGATAAAAGTTTCAGGTATTTTACATGTCTCCGGATTAGATTTGGGTATATTTTTGGATATTTTCGGATATTTAAAAATTTTCAAGTATTTTTTGTGATTTTGGGTCTTTTTTGGGCAAGACCCAAACCGAATCCGACCAAAACCGAACCAAACCGATAAATTTCAATTACCCTATTGGGTCTAACTATTTAAGACCCGAACCGACCCCGAACCGAGAATTTCAAATTATCCTATTGGGTCCTAAACTCTAAGATCCGAAGTAGGCCTGGACATTTTAACCTGGACCCGAAAACCCAAACCGGAACCGACTCAAAAATATCCGATCCGAAACCAAACCAAAAATTTACAAGTACCTATTGGGTCCAAAAAAATTCTACCTGAATAGATCCGGATCCGAAAAAACCGACCCGGATAGACCCGGACCCGAAAAGAACCGAACCCGAATAGCCCGATCCGATAAGAACCGATTCAAATCCGACTTAAAAACTTTAAATATTTTTTTTAACAATCTTTGTTATTATTTTTGTAACATTTTTAAGTAACATGAAATTTTAAATGTAAAATATAGAGTTAAAATGTTTCATCTTAATTTTAATAGTTTATTTTAATTTATTTTGTAAAATTTTAGATATATATGACAAATTTTGACTAAATTTGATGGAATTTGAGTATTTTATTTTTTTTTTAGATCCTAATTACCCAAACCCTATCCTATCCGACCCGAATCCGAAAATTATGGGTATTTTAATTATAGACCTGAACCGATCCGAATCCGACAAGACCCGACCCGAAACCGACCCGACCCGGAACCGATCCGAAAAATTATAGATAACTATATGGGTCTAAATTTCCTGGACCCGAAAGATCCGATCCGAACCCGACCCGAGGACCCGGATATCCAGACCTAACTCGAAGAATCCGAACCCGAAAATACCCGATCCGAATCCGATCCGAGGACCCAGATGCCGAGGCCTATTGACCTACCAACTACCAAGGACGGCACTAGAGTTTATATCATGAAACTAAAACAAATTTATATTAAAAACTATTTTACTGTTAAAAATCTTTCGATATATCTTTTCATTACAGTTTCGTGAAGATTTTTTTTTACACATCTTGATTTTAGACTAAATTTATGAATTTTCCAAAAATATATTTTCATTACTCTTTGCTTTTCTGAAATATTTTTGATATTTTCCAAATGATTGATTTGTGAGCATTCAAGATAAAGAGGAAGAAAACGAATAGATTTTCATCAAGTGGAGAATTTATGTGGACCTAATCTTCTTGTCTTTGATAATATGTTCTTTTATTAATACTAAATAATTTTATAGATATAAAGTTAAAACCAATATAATAGTTTTGTTTTGAGCATAATGCTTTTCGTAATATTTTTAAAAATATTAAAGGGCAACTATTTCATATCAAAAACGGATCATGCGTGCGATTTAAAAAAGCTCAAGTTCTTCAGTTTTTTTTTTCCACCTTGGCCCTATGCGATAAAGAACGGTCGGCAACTTATCCTCGGAACAACACGTGGCGACAGATCATTGGTCCGACATGAGAATCCGACGGCGGACTTATCCTCTTTAAGATATCTCTTTAGGTTATTACAAGAGAAACACTGAACATTGAAGAAGTCTGAGAAGAGTATCACTGTTTGTGTCTCTATCCAGAAGAAATAAAGAATCCAAAATTTTCAATAGGTTTTCAACAACAAAATATATAGAAAAATTTGATATAGATCGTTACGATCTAAAACAAAAGTTAAGCACTAACTATAAAGAATGGCAAAGAAGAAAGATAGCGAAGCTTCTAAATTTCTCAAACAAGAAAAATAAAATTGAAATAATTCATAAAGAGAAATGAAAAAGAAGCAATAGTCTTTTCGACATCAAGAAGAGAGAACATACACATAATAAGAGGATTCTTTTTCTTGATGGATTATGATGAGATGATCATGATCACAATGGCTCCACTATCACCATAAAACTAATCCCTTGTAGCATTATGTATATATACCCCCATTGCGATCTTCTTGTAATCATACAAACTTTAGAATACTGTCCTCTTCTCAGTCTATTTCTTGTGCATAAAAAAAATTCACAAAGAGAATCTGTTTCAAAGTGATTAGAGTATAGGCTTTGACAATTATTAATGGAAGGTAAAGGACGAGTCGGATCATCAACTTCTTCTTCTTTCACCACCGAACTCTTCGGCTTCAAAGATCCTTCGCCGCCATCTTCCTCCTCCGGAATCTTCTCTTCTATTTTCCCTCATCCCTCCAAGGTTATATGACCTTCCTTTTTAAAAAAAAAAAAATTGTTTCTCGAGTTATCAGAGTGATTCTCGAGGCTTAATCTTTGGTTTCTTGATTTGAGTTCTCAGGGCGTTACAAGAGATGGTCCAAGCCCCAGACATGGCTCACTAGGTCAGTGGGAAAAATCTTTCTTCTTCTTCTTTGTTCACTTAGTCTCTAAGTACTATGCTGTCTTGAATCAAGAGTAGCTCTGTTTTTCTAATGAATATGTTTTCTTCACAGCTCAACGTAGTGAATCTTCAACTATGCAAGAAGACAGAGTTGAGCCGTGTCATCTTAGCTCTTCTCTTTACTACGGTGGTCAAGACGTATACTCTCGATCCACCACCAACCAAACTTACCCTACAGTGAGTCTTCTTAATTTATGTATATTTTGCTAATCACTTTCAAAGAAAAAAACATGGGACTTAACTGAACAGAGTAACCATTTTTCAGGTACAAAACGAGCGTTCTAGAAGCCGAGAAGACGATGCTAATGGACAGAACTCGCAAGATGTTTCAAGAGGAAACTGGTGGCAAGGTTCTCTTTATTACTGAAGAACCAGTTCCTTTTAGTTTCTTTGTAAATCTCTCCACAAACCCATGAAGCTCAAGCCAAGTAGTAATTATCTACCGAACCAAGACTTCGTATAAATAAGTTCATGCAAAAAAGGGATAATTTATTAGGCGATTTCGAATATTAAAAAATAATATTAAAGAGATCTCCTAGTTAAAGTGTCTTTGAATAGATTTGTCTAGTACTTGTTCTAATCAACTGTATCAGTATTTACTCTGCTTTTCTCTGTCTCACGTTCAACAAAAAGATATTCATCTTTAGCATTTTACCAAACACAAACAAGTGACCAAACCAAACCAGACATCTTTATGTAGGAACCAACGCATGTTAAAATTAATATTCTTCTTACAAAACATAACATCTTTCACGTTTTACCAAATGCAAAACCAAATGATTAGTTTTAACTCTATCAGTATAACTATAGCTCAAATGCATCAAGCTTGTATTGTACAGTAACTCTTATCCGAAATGCAAAGAAACAACCTCTCATACGCATCAGCCATTTTAGACGCGGTGAAAAGCCTCGACGATCGTTTACGTGCCTCCCTGCCTTTCCTCTCCAGCTCCTCTGTTCCATCACTAACGACTCGTGAAATCGCCTCCGCGAGAGACTCAACGTTCGGCGAGAAAGTGTATCCCAAATGCGGACCGACTACCACGGACCCAGTGATGCTCGCCAGCCTCGTGGCTAAGACTGGTTTGCCTGAAACCATAGCTTCTAAAAGAGTGTGATCCAGCCCTTGAGCTCTAAGCGTCGGGTTCACAAACACATCGATGGCATTGTAGAATTCCGCTAGCTTTTCTTGATCCAACGGTCCAAGCACGATCACGTTACTAGACCCGAGGTCTCTATATCTGTTTCCCCATGGACCATCTCCAGCCACTAAGACGACGACGTTTTCTCGGGCTTTCTTGTTTTCTTCAAACACACGTTTCAGAGCTGCGAACATCAAAGGATGGCCTTTATCTTTAACCAACCTCCCTGCGATTCCAAGAACCAGAGGAGGCTCTCTGTTCTTGACGACGCCTCTAACGCCGAATCTCTCTCTGAATCTCTCGCGTTTGGAAACGTCCGGTTTGAAAACGCCCTCGTCGACGCCGTTTAGGATGATGTGTACGCGTTCCTCGGGAATCATGTAGATCCTCTTGAGCACGTCGCCGCAATGATCGCTAGTTGCCACGTGGTGAGCGTAACGTTGGAAGAACTTGACTTCCTCCACGACACGCTTCGCTCGCTCCGTCAGAGCTGCAGAGGAAGGCGGTGGTTGCTCTTCTTCTCCTCCGGAAGCGACAGCGGCGGCGACGTCTGCTTGACGGAGGAGTTCCTGGATTATGTCGGAGTGCATTGTCTCGTAAGCGATACCGTGCCACGACGCGACAACGTTACGGAGGTTCTTGGCTCTTGTGTGGAGAAGCCCGACGCTTTCTGTGTGAACCACATCGAATGGTCTTCCACTAGCGTTCTGCGTCTGCGATTTTTTGGGAAAAAATCGCAATTATGAGCTTTTGCTTTACTACAAGTCGACAATCATATGTTTTTAATTACATAAAAGATTTCTAATTATATAAAAAATTTATGTAATTAAGAATAAGCTGTTTTTTCCAATTCGCTCATATATAGTTTTATTGTAAAAGTATTCAAATGCTTACATTAAAATGTAAAAATTGCAATTAAAACGGAAATTTTACTGAAATTAGTTAAGTAATTACAAAAATAAGATATAGGAGTTTGTTTTTTTCTCTAAAAGGTGTTGAAGTTTTAAATATTTAAATAATTAAATATTGCATGAAAACGCAAAATGGGGGAAACGCAAAGTAGTGGCGTCCAAACCAGCGACGCGGTACAAACGGTTAAGCAATTTTAAACTTCTATGTTTACCTGAAGCTCTTGAGAGAGGGAAGCTTGATCGAGATATCCCCCGGAGGTTGGCTCAGAGAGATGGAACCGGAGATTTTTGAGTCCATACTCAGGGAAGGACGGAGACTTGGTGGTGAAAACATGAACCTCGTGGCCACGATTGGCTAGAGCGAGGTGCAGCGTGAGCGCGTGCCTCTCGAGCCCACCGGCTTGCGATTTCTGCGGCCATTTCTTAACGACCACAGCGATCTTGAGAATCTTCTTCGGTTTAGACGGGAAGAAAGTGAGATGGTTCCAAGCGGAAGAGAAGGTAAGAAGATCGATGGTTTCGTTGTTATGGCTGTGATCGAATGTGTGATCAGCGTTGGGGTTGTGGTCGTAAGGAAAAGAACAGAGAGTGGTGTTGTGTCTGAAGAGGAAAGAGACGAAAGAGAGGACAGAGATGAGGAGGGTGAAGTGACAGAGGTATCTGAGACTGAAGGAGAAACTCAACAGTGGGTTTTCTCTAGCCATGGAAAGGGACAGATCGAATCTGGAAAATCGAGTTGTATCGTTTAAGACAAAGAAAAAGTGATTAATTTGTCCGTGGATTGAATCGGGAACTACGTTTGACTTTAGATTAAACTAAAGTCGTGTTCTTTAAGTTATATGCACATGCTCTCTACCTCTCTAAAGTTCAATGAATCATCGCAGTAAAGTCACGCACATGTGGCCCACGCGCCTCCGTAATGCGACGGTGGTGTGAGCAATTGGTTGCTAGATTAGTAGATTGCGTTCTGTCTCAAGCGAGGAAAAACGTCGAGTCGTTGACCTTGTCAGGTTGTGCAGAAAACGACGACGTAGTAAGCAAAGGAAAAAGATTAAAAAGGAAGCGCCGTTGCCGGGGATCGAACCCGGGTCACCCGCGTGACAGGCGGGAATACTTACCACTATACTACAACGACATTGTTGATTTTGTTTGACCCATTTTATTATAAATACACTAAACATGGTGAATTTCACAGACCATCTTGAGTATCTACGTTCAGTTGTACATATGTACAATTTTGCAATTGGTGCTTTCTACGGATGTGCCTGCAAACAATTATAATTAACAAAAATATTTATTAATCCATAAAATATGTCAGCGTTAGAAGGTTGATTATCCCACACTCAAAAATCCAATAGATATATGGTTAACGGTTGTTAGATAAAGGCTTTTCCATAAAGTGATATTAGACCAACTTTCTTGTAACAAAAAACAATTAATACCGAGTAAAACGTTGCAGATTCGGAAAAAATCAATACTTTTCTTATATAGAATGTGAATTCTATAAGAAATTATCAGCTGGTGGTAGTAGGAATTATTTTTAGTGTAGTTATACCAAGAAAAAGTGTGCATACTTACGTTTGGTCAGATCATAAAAGGTGAACTAATCTTCCTTAACATCTCTTACTTAAAAACATCACATTAGAAAGAAGAAACATATGCTTTTTTGGTTCCGGATCAATCATTTCAAGCTGCATTTGTTGACTTAAACCACATCAAATCCTTAAACCAATATATGGTCATAAAAATGTATTTATAGTGGTGATAATGGAATCTTAGTTTAATTGGTCTTGATCTTGTAATGGTTAGCAAATCTTCATCAATTAGAAGTTAGAAGAAGAATCATATTGTATGTCCTAGCTACCAGAATCTGAGGCATACACGACACATAACTTGTGTTAGAAGTTAAATTTATTTAATATCTTTGGGAGCATTGATCTAAATATTTTCCAGTCTATCATATGAAAAATATTTTTTTTTTTTTGCATTGCGTCTTCAGAATGTCAATAAGGATCACTTGGTCTCTTCAGAATCTCACAAAAAGAACTTACTTACCATGGTAGTTGATACGAGGGTGGTTGGTTAGGCTATAGGAAATTTCTCTAGCTTTATTTTCTATCTACAACTATAAAAATTATCAATTATGTTTTATTTAGATTTTAAAAACTTAAAGTCGGAAATTAAGAAATGGCTATAAAAACCTTAATTTTATAAGCAAAAAAATTGATGTAAGAATATCTTTTTATTCCATTTCTCAATTAATTTTACAGTGACATATGATACAATTAAATTAAAAAATCGTACAAACAAAACATCCACTATAACTTTGTTTTATTACTGCAGTTTTAAGAAATCAGATATCCAAAACTTCTCATGGTTTTTACAAAATTAATTTGGAATTACCATAAAAACAAATTTGAATACAATTTAAACACGGCGTATAAACGAAGATAACATGATTTTACAACTTCTTTAAAAAATTTATAATAAGTTAACTAGGTTAAGATCTGCACTTTTCGCTAATTGTATATACAAATATTTTTATGTGTTATTATTTTTTGTGTTTTTACATATTATAAATAAAATAATAAATATATTAAATTACTGAGAAATCAATAAATATTATTTATATAATTAATTTGGTGCAAATATATAAATCAAAACAGTCATTATTATTTATTTATAATTATTTTATGATAAATAAATCTAAATAAACATTTTATTTATTTTATATGATATATAATTGAATTTAAATGATGTTAACATAGATGCATAGTTTATTTTAATTTGACTATCTATTAAATAAAATCTCATATTCATATAGTTTTATGATCATTTTTCATTTTTATGACTAAATTTTCAATATAGAACTTTTAATATTTTTAGTAATATTAGTTTTTACAAATTCAATGAAAATTTTGAAACAAAAATATTTAATTCTCAGTACTTGTTCGATGCAAATTTTGAAATTTAAATATGTATGCATTTTATATGGTATATAGTTTAATTCAAATGATATTTAAAGAAATAAATATATTATTTTTAATTTAATAACTATTAAGTAAGACTTCCTACTCATATAATTTTATGATCATTTGTATCTTGTCATAGTAAAATTAAATATCTGATTATAACATATACAGACAAATATAAAAAAATATAATATAATTAATTTTATTTTTAATTTATTTTAATAATATAAAATTAAACACAAAATGATTGATGTTTTACAAATTATTACCAAATCTTTATTATTTAAATTTATCAATTTTCATATTTTGATCAAATTAGGTAATTCCATATTTTTATTTAAAGAAAGAAGGAAAATGTTTTTAGACATTTATAATTAATTTAGTAAGACTATATAATATGTTTAGATGAACCAACTTATTTTTCCAAGGTATCATAGTAGCACCTATCATAAATCAATAGTTGCAATTTTTTTTAAAAAATACTAGGTTAATAGCTACACATTGCGCGGGATAAATATTTTATATACAAATTACATTTATGTATTATTACTTTATGTGTTTTTCTGCATATTACGAAATAATAAAATAATTATTAACTATTAAATAATTGAGAAATCAGTGACTATTATGTATATAATTAAATTGGCGTGTACATATCAATCAAACGATCGCTATTGTTTATTTACGATCATTTTATAGTAACTAAATCAAAACAATCAATTTTATTGATTGTATATGACATATAATTAAATTTAAATGATATTAACATATATATAATATGTTTTTAATGAGGTTACTACTTATATAGTTTTATGATTATTTGCATCTTTGTATAAAAATTTAAAACTATTGATAAACTTTTTTTATGTGGGATGTTTAATTGTTTTAGTAATTTATAATCATTTTAAAAAATTCAATGCAGATTTCAAAATTAAGGATGTATTTTTATATGATATATATATAAGCACCTATTAAATAAGACTTTTTGTTCATATCGTTTTATAATCATTGTATCTTATTATAGCAAAAAACATTGATGAAAAAAGTTTAGGTGAGTCTTTTAACAGTTTTAATAATTTATATTCGTTTTAAAAAATTCAAAATACAACATATACGAAAAATATTTGAATTTTTATTATATGGTTAATATAATTGTGTAATTAATTTTATAATAAATAATAAAGCAAAAAATGATAGAGGGTATACAAATTATTAGCAAATCTTTATTGTTCAAAATCATTAATTAGCATATATATTTAAATTATATTACGTAATTTCTTAGCTTTAATTTAATGACGGAATGGAGAATAAATTTTTACATTAATAATTAGTTTAATGAAAATTATAGTTCATAGTAAGATAGATCAACTTATTTCTGTAAAAAAAAATTTAAGAATTATTTTTATGACGACACGTGTTAGAGCACTTACATTAGAGGTTTTAGATAGGGGATTACACGTTTTACAACACCAAAAATGGTGAAACCGTGTTGTGGAGTATCGCTGCAACGATACAGGTTTATCACTATTTCGTGGGCCCCATGACACGTGGCGGCCCACGATTGGTTCATTAATTATAACTTTTTTTTTAGAAAAAGTAAACGAAAAAAAAAAAAGTTATGAACCCCAAAGAGGGGTTCACTAATGTGGTTGCCCTTATGCCTCAAATGTTGTAATGATTATCTTCTAATATATAAGGGATATAAGAAATTGACATGTAATGATGACTAAATACCATTGTTACCTTCCAAATCGCACATGATAGTTATTTAAGCTTTAATGGTAGGGAAATCAATTTTGGTTGAATACATTGTTTTAAGAGAATTTTTAATGAACATTCATGATTCACCTAAAAAGGTTCGTAAATAAATGCATTCATATTTCAAAAGAAAAAAAAGAATAAGAAATACATGTATATTTATTTGTTGTTCTTTTTAAATAGCCTTCCTTAATCCTTAATCTCTGGTGGGTCGCAAACTCGCAACAAATGACAGGTGAAATTGTCGTAACGCCTTCTGATAAAGCTGTCATCTGTACGGTCTTTCTTCTTCCTTCTTTTTATATCTCTTAATATATCATAACTTGTCCAAAAATATATATATCATAACTTCTCTGTCTCTTCTCTCTGTTCTTGCTTTCCTCTGTTTTTTTTTTTGGTAAAATTGCTTTCCTCTGTTTCTCTAGACAAGTATTATCAAATGGAATCTACTGAACTACAAGACATAGATTTCTTTAGCTCTTTTTACGATCACACAAACTCAACTTTCTTCACTCCAACCACAAGCTCCCTCCTATCCGACTCCGTATCAGAAGACCCGGCTTCACCAAAGCCACAAAACGGTGATGAAGACGAGTACGTTGCAGAGTTAACTCGCCAGATGACTAACTCTATGCTCCAAGACGATGAAAAGCATCAAAAGGTACACACAGTTTCTCAAAACCCAACAGATTCGACTCTTCTCTGTTTACTAATCTTTTCTTCTTCTTGATTCAGTCTTGTAGTGGTGGCTCTGGCTCGCCGCAGTCGACTCTTTGGTCACCGTTTGCCTCCGGTAACAGCAGCCCAATCGGCCCTTCACGAGAACCAACCCCGCCGCTAACTCCGGTGACCGTGGAGACGAAACCTGTTATGGTTCCTTCCCAATCAAAACAAGCTTTAATCGATGACCAGATCAGATCTATTCAAGCTAACGTGAGCTCATGTTTTACTATCATTTATTCATTATTCAGATTTTTTTTTAATCCTTCGATTATAAATGGGGTTTGTTACCACCGTCGGATGCATTTATGTTTTAAAAATAAAAAGTTTGGTGTTCACTTTCTATATATAGTTCCATAAGATCAAAAACGAGAAAGATACACAACGAAACGATGACGTAGTAGGACACAAAGCAAGGAACTACCAAAACCAGCAGAGACCAAGGTCGGGCGTGAAGGCGGTGTTTGTTAACGGGTCCGGTTCGAGAACCGGGTCTTGTGGAACTGGAGTCTTCTTACCACGTTGTCATGGTACTGTTGTTGAGCCACGCAAGAAATCAGGTTAGAGCCACTAATAGAAGTAATTTTACCATATTAGTCTTTCTCTGTTAAATTGTCAATCAAATGGAATTTATTTTTTTGTTACTGTTTTAATAGAAAAATCATATATTACATTATTACTCTAAGTTTGATTAAAATAACGAAATTATTTCTTCTCTTTTTTTTGTCCTTTTTATTTTCATTTTCCCTTCTTATATTTCTCTCTTTACTCCAGAACTTATCAATCCTATGTTTTGGGATTTAGAAAAAAAAGAGTTAGTGGTTTAAAAGAAGGTTACGTACAATAAACGACAAAAAAAAGAAGCTGGAATGACGTCGTCGTCTAGATACTTCGGGATTCCTACTTTGTTTTTTGGGGTTGACAAAGTGAGAATCTTGTGTATAGTATATATTTGGAGTAGATTTTAGGCCTCGATTGGTACAGCAGATGAAGAAGCAGTAGCAGTATGCTGTAGAAACAGTATGCTGCAGAAGCTGTATGCTCTCATTAAATTTCTTAATAAAGCTATATATTGTTTTATTTTATTTATTAAAAATAATGAATGATAGTGTAATTATATAAGTTATATTATATTTCAAATGTGAAATATTGTTCTTTTTATAAATTTAAATAATTCATCACAACTTTTATTTTTTTAAATGTAAATTTATTTATTTTTATTATGAACATAATTTTTTATATTATTAAATAAAATATATTAATTATATATAATTATTTTTAAATTTTTATATATTCTAACTGCAAATGCTCTACCAAAAACTCCATATGAGAGCATAGAGTAAAGAGCATTTGGAGAGCATTAGCATCTTCTAAATGCTCTTGTGAATGCTTTTGTGATAAATGTTGATTGGATAATGACGAGCATAATGCTTATGCTAATGCTCTGCCAATCATACCCTTAGTAGTTTTGAAATTATTTCCATAATATAGCAAATACACCATTATTAACATTAAAGATAGATTAAATGCTATGTTAGAGTGTAATTATTATTTTTTGTGGTCGACGAGATGGATAAGATCAAATATCCCTGACATGAACTTGCAGAATCGACTTTCGGTGTTCAACAAATTCCATTTTCTCATTTACTCACAACTGTTTATATTTCGTCAAGTGCTAGAAGGAGTAATAAATTGTGACATAAATGGTTTTAATTTGATTGATTAATAGTTGGGTTAAGATTAGATTGGGTTAGTTTAGCTGGTTGAGTATCAATCATTCCAAGCTCAAAACTCAATTATTTAGGACAATTTATAAAAAAACGAATCTTTCACTTACATTATTACATTGTTTGACTGAGTAGATTCCAAAGATTCCTTCTCACCTTTAATCTCTCTTTTTTTCTTTTAAGATTTTATGTGGCTGACTGGCTGTGGTGGGACAGATTTGCCCTACTTGATTAGAATTTGCCTCAACTTGTTGGTCCACATTGTCACTCCCTTTCCCTTTCAACAAAATAAACCATTTAGGTTCAAAAATCATCATCATTATCTTTTTCGTAAGACCTTGCTTTTTTTTTTTTCATTCAATAAGTGGATTATAATCTAAGATAACCTAGATATTTTTATTCATCTTGTGATTCTTCCTCACGTCACGTTCGATCATTGACGATACCCAAGGCTATATCCTAACCACATAGTGTAGACTTTTCTTTCTTCCTAAATATAGTATAAACATTAAGATTCTTTGATTATTTCATTTTGAACTCCTAAACATTACCAATCTAAGAATGGTAGGTTTGTAAACCAATATCATCAACCTTTCTGATAAAATTTATTCTTTTTTTTTGGGCATCATTTTGATTTGATGTGGCTGTGGCTTAGATATTGGTGGGAGGTGGTGACAATTTACTATATAGTGTACTATGGTATTAAGATTTATTGTCGTTCTATGAAACTGATGTCTCAACCAACAGTTTCCTGAAGTTATTACTCTTAATTGAGTACCAGACCGGATTAGTTTATATGTAGATTTGGTTCGGTTCTGACTTTTTGTTGTTGCTGTTGCAGGATGTTCAACAATAATTATACCAGCAAGAGTAGTTGAAGCCTTGAAAGTTCACTTTGACAAATTGGGTGTTCCTTCTACATTCTCTTCTGATATCCCTCCTTTTCATGGTACCAACCCCACCTATCTTTCTCCTTTTTTTTTGTAACATACCTATCTTTCTCCTTATTCAGTTTTATGTTCTTTTATTATTTTGTACTAATTAAGTTATGATTTACAAGAATTAGCTATAACTTATATCTATTTATACGTTTTCACTTATATCTATAATATTGTTCCATTGTTACGTTTTTTCTTATATTGAAACTTCTACAATAGACTTCAATCAGCCTATGTGATGTATAAAGTGTCGATTAGTAAGAAAACCTATTAGCGAAGGATCTTCTGATAAACCTATAGCTTGAAGTATGTTTTTTGTAGTGTTGGCTTTTAGTGTATATGCTGATATTGGATCTTGACATTATTTTTTTCTTCTGAACCGGCCGCATAAAGCTCTTTCTTCGATAATTATTGAAATTCTTTACCATATAGATGCTTTGTTGGTGTCCATGAAGAACAAAAACATCAAAAGTAACAAAAGTAGTTCATCAACTCGGGCACAAAGTGGACCACAGTACAGATCGGAGACGTCGGTCGAGAGCCATCAAGAACCACCGGCGGATTTGCCACATGAATGGACATACTGATTAAACATCAGCACATGCTCTTGATTGCTGAAGTTGTAGGGTTTCAGAAGGTAGTATATATCTCTTCGGTCTGAATAATGGAGTCAAAATATAAAATAAACAAAAGCTTTTTAAATCATTACTTTGAGTTGAAAATATACAGATTTTAATAGGGGTGAATTTGTTCTTTTATTACTGATAGTTCCATAAGCTGTTTCAGGTAAAATCAATAATTCTTGTAGTAGAAGAACAATAAAATGCATATATATGTACATATATATTGCATGTATATTGTAATTGAAATGTATGGGTTGTTTTAATGTAGGATTCCATGTAATAAAAGCATCGCCATTGTAATAAAAATAAAGACTTTATTTGATTATTGCGCTTCAGTTCTTACGTCTACTTCATATGCTTAATCTTTTGTTTACAAATTACGCTTATAGAATTACTGTACTGCATGGAATGATTATTAGTTTAGTACTCTCAATATTATGTACAAAACGCATTTAAATGTATGTAAATGTGAAAAGATATGATATGCTCGTGGCCTCGTGGGTGGTCTTAAATCCGCCGACTTTTTAATTTGTACTGTGCAAAATGTTGTTTTTATTACTTTCACTCTATAAGGTTCATATGCACTTACTTCTTGTCATTGCTCAAATAAGTTGTGCGCTTGCTCCACTCTTCATGTGACTTCTCTTTCTTTATTTTGTTTACTAACACCGACTAAGTTAAAAATGGGTTTACGGTTAACGCATATCTTCGTGCCACAGCAAACCTTCGTAAAATTAAAATGATATTGCATTAGTTATTTAGTTAATAATAGAACCAACTGTGATTAAAATATGAATATTAAAATAATAAAATTCGACCGAACCACCCCTAGCTAGCAGCCTAGCAATATCTACTAGTGACATTAGGGCTGTTCAATACGGTAAAACCGAACCGAACCGAACCGAACCGAAATATACAATATAGTTTGGTTTTGGTATATACCATATAAACCGAATGGATGTGATTTTATAAAAACCGTAGGATTTGGATATGGTTTGGTTTATAACCGATTAAACCGAATAAACCGAACAAAACCGATCAAAAGTATAAACATGTAAATATGTATCTATTTTATGATGACACAAGAAAATATGTTTGTTATATGAGTTAATTTTTGTTAATAACAATTACCATATTTTTATAGTAATAAAGAAACTCTAATTTGTAAAATATTTGAACTATACTTAAATAACAATACATCGCGATTGTGGTTTCTTATTTTCTTAGTCTTCCTTTTTAGTTTTTTTTTTGCTTTATTTTAGCATCGACTAGATTGAAGTGAATGTTATAAATTTGATGGATAATAATTAGTGAAAATTTTTCACAATTTTTTCCTTATCAATAAACGAACAAACTTTCGTGTTCAATCGAAGAAGCATGAATTTGATGAACAATAAATATGGAAGAGTGGAAAAACTTTTCTTTCGTGTTTCTGTTTTGTTTCTTATTTTTACTTTCAAATTATTGAGCTTTGATTCTAATTCTAAATTTGATTATTTTATATGATGGTAGAAGCGTTTTTTACTTTTTTGTTCATTTATTTGAATTTAATAAATGACTGCATTGATAATATGACTCTAAAATTCATATAATATGATCTCAAACTAAATAGTTAGGTTTTTGGTATAAAACCGAACAAAAACGAAAACCGACAGTATATAAACCGAACCGAACCGAAGTAAATATGGATTTAGAATGGTAGTTATATTTTAGTAACCGAAATACCGAAAAACCGAAAAAACCGAACCAAAACCAAACCAAAATCCGGATTGAACACCCCTAACTAGTGTTGTAATTGTTGTTGAATTAATGATTTTTTCTAAAAAAAATCTAAAGAGTATCTACTATCTGGGCCGAATCTCAACAATTTATTTTTTCAAAATATCTATGGTATAGATTTTCTAATAAAATCTAAAACATGGTTCATCTTCCTCTGACCAAACAAATAGCAACTTAGTTTTAGCAGGACTTAAACCTGTAACTGACGATTTTACGCCTTACCCCAGATTCTTCTTTTAGTGTTACATAGTTCCGTTAGTTTGTTGATTTTCAGAAGTAGTTATCAGCTGTGTTCGATTTTGTAAGTCTATAGCATTGGTATTAGTATGATATTATCATACTATGCGTTTAGGTCAACTGGTCAAATTCGTATAAATTTGTTTTCCAACTTTAAAATTTAATATTTATTTATAGTTTGACTTGATTTATATGTGTATCTTGAGTAGGTAAAATTAGAGGTTGGTTAAGTTACGGCTAAAGGTTGTCAGTTTCAGTTCATCTGTGCTTTGCGAACAGAGTACCAAACTTGTTCCTCCTTTCAGATCATTAACCAGCTGTTGTGTTATTTTCTTTCTTTTTACATTGATGATCCAGGTTTGGTCCGACTAATTCAATAAATGAGTGTCTTTGCTTTACTGCCATCATGTCAAATAACCTGGATTAAAGCCTGAAACACAAAGTAATAAATTCTTTTTGGATCACCTTACTTGAATCAGGGAGGTTTTGATATTATGTTATGTTTTGTGAACTTTTAATTCAAAATCAATTGACAGAAAATCGGTTGGTCCTTTTTTTTTGATATTTTCTTATTTAGTAGTCTTAATCTTTTACTACCATACTATGCGTTTAGGATCTCAATAATGTACACCCTGGAATCCTTAGCTATCAATTCCCACGCCACCACCACACACGAGTTTTGTATTACTCTCTTGTAAAGTTGAAACTTCAAACTTGTTTAATACTGTAAAGTCTGATAGCAACTCAACGTAATGCGTATGGACAATTGAGGAAACGACAGAGGTGTGGTATTCTTAGCAATTGACCACAACGTGATGTGCATCCAGGTTAAAATCTCGGAAACTGAATAGTCAATACCAAACCTTTTTGGGTTATATAAGAGCACCCCCATCAATGAATTTATTGGAGGGGGGGGAAGGGGGGGGGGGTTCACATATATTCTCAAAAAAAAAAAATTAAAATAATGTACAGTGATTAATTTACCTCTTCCTAGCTCTCTCCAGTGAACCTGCGTCGGATGAGTTCATCACTGTTTCGCAGACCCCACGATACGTGGCGGCCCACGATTAGACCGATTATTTAAAAAAAAAAAAAATCAAACGAAAAAAGTTAATAATAAAAAATTATAAACTTGAATCCCAAGAGGGGGTTCAGCAGATGCTCTAACCTGTGTATTTTTCATCTAAGAAACAGTATTACGCACTTCTGTAGCAATCGACCCAACCCAATTGTACTACTACTACTCTAAGGCCCATGCCCTATTATTTTATGGTGTATATCAGTATATCCAGACCAGTTTCTCCTAAATATGTGCTTAATATATATTTTGATATTTAGGTGCTGATAATGTTAAAACAAACGAATCTTTGAAAACTGATAATAAAGAGGAAGAGATATTTCACTAAATTGCATTGGGCATGGCATCAAGTCTGAATCCTTACAAATCGCAACTTCTTTCTCAAACTTTGAATTCACAAATTAAGAATACATCAATAATCTAACAGAGATAATTTAAATAAAAACAGAAATAACAGGACTTAGATCAGCTTTGTTTCGTAATTTATTAAGAGAAAATTTGGAGAAATGCACTCTAATAAGAATATAATTTGAAAAGTACACTCTTATTTAAGTTTTTGGAAAAAATACACTTATATATATATATATATATATATATATATATATATAAATTTACCAAATTACCCAATCTTAATATTTTATCTTTTTAATATATCTAAACAATATCTTTCCTATATCTTTTTAATAATATTTTAAATTATTTTATTATTAAAAAAAAATAAAAAACTCGAGACAGCGTCTCGTCATCTCGTCTCCTTCTCGTATCAACATATTTCAACTCAAATTTCTCAGTCATCACAAAGACATAGCCAATAAGTTGCTTTATGTTTCACCCCGACGCCAATTCATAACAATCTCAGGAACCATTGGATTTTAGAACGAACAAATGTTATTCAAGTATGTATACTACTGGAGACTGAAGAGGAGAGGATAAGAGAGAGTAGTCAGTTTTAGTTTAAAAAAGTTACACCTGTGACGAAGGAATCTCACTTTTGGGCCAATTGAGATCAATTAGCTACAAAGACCGGCAAACTCAACCTATCTTTGACTTTTGTATAGGGGGCCTTTGCTACACTCTGACATTTGTATCCATGTTTGCCTTTTATAGATGAGTCGTTAGGAGTTTCAAACATCACTAACTTTATCGAACATATCATTTAAGAACATAACAAGTCAAACAAAACAACTGATTATGAGGGTAATTTAATGGAATCACACAAAAACATCATCATCACTGAATCTTGGACATTTAAGGACGAACAGAAGAAACTATGGATACAAAGGGGTCCCTTGTCGTCTTCTTCTTCTTCAATCTTAGGAGCCAAGTAGTAACGAATGTAACCCATCTCAGCCACCTTGTACTCCACCACAACTGGCAGTTCCGACGGTAAGCTGATCGTCACTGTGTCTGACAACGGAGTTGCCTTTGTGAAGGAATTCATTTACCTCAGCGCAAATGAGAGTGACACTGACTCGTTCATCTTGCATCAATTACCAAATAATGCTTTGAACTACGTTCCGTTATAAAAACTAAGAAATAAGCATGTACTGTCATGAGTTAAATAAAAAACACATATGCTATTAAATAGAAAAACAAACTGAAAAACTAAGTAAAAGCATCTAAAAACTTGAAAGACAAAGTGAAAAACAGAAAAAAAGCACGCCCTAAACTTGTAAAACCAAAGATAATGCTTCTAAAATCATCAAAATGATTTCATTCAACGAACATAGCAGCTGCAAGCTTTTTCCGGATAAATTTGATGTTAGCATCACACAGTACAACTTCCATATTTGTGTCTAAAGTAAGACATTCGATATATTTGATAGCATAGACACCACAATCACTAGATTTTATGTTTTGTGGAATCTTTTTACTTAGTTCCAACGAATTCAAGGAAGATGAAAAGTTTGTAAAGACAAACGTGATTTGTTTTTTTTTTTTTATCAACTTGACTTGTTTATATAAGTTGAGGAAAATAAAATAAAAGAAAATCTGTATAAACTTCTTGATAAAATAAAAACAAATCATAATTCAAATATTTATCTTTGTTATTATTGTAAAATTTAAATGATAAAATAACGTATTTCTCTCAACTCACATATTTATCTTGAACATAAATAATTTTAATGATATTATTTTTATTAGTTTCCGAATCTATATATTAATTTCAAACTTATATCTTAATTATTGAAATATCTAATTTGGGTAAAAATGCCAATTCACAATTAAGGAAGTGTATTTTTTAAAAAGTAATATAGAAAATGTAATTTTCAAATTTCAAACTGTTAGTGGAGTAATTTAAAAATTATCCCATTTATTAATCAACCAGACCGTAAACAATTATATTTTCGACCTTAACAAGAAAAAGATAATGAGAATCGATTAGATCTAAAAATCTTGAAAGATTTAATTTTCATTATTACTGTTATTTCAGTGGGAAACAAAAGTAAAAAGATAAAGCCGACAAAACAAATAAGAATCAACAATGTGATTGAACCTCGGTGTGATTGTTATTACTACCAGTGTCCTTAAAAGACCTACTTCCAAAAACCATAAACCCTAGTCCAAAACCAGCCATTGCAGCCAAGAAGACTCCTCCATTGAATGACATCACAGCCAACATGATCAAATAAGACAAACCAGCCCTCGCGGTGTAAACCACTGTCTGGATAAGCCCGCCGCCAAAGCTAGCCGGACCGGCTTTCATGACTCCGCACCGCGAAATCCACTCTGAGAATGCGGAAAAGACGAAAATGCTGGCGAGGCAGACCCAATACATGGTCAGACTAGTCCCTGGCCAGCCGTCGAATAGAACCTCCGTGTTTTTTCCCCAAAAGAAAGTCATGTGCATCATGCCACCGTGATGACGACGGCGATGTTGAAAAAACGCCGACGGTGAAGGTGCCGGAGCTGCCTGAGAAGATCCACTCATGCCGTTCATATTGTTTAGAGATATTCTTAACTTGAGATGTGAGGGTTTGCTTGTGCGTGCGTGTGGGGGTAATTATAAGGGTTTAGTTTTTGGGTTGGAGTTTGGTGTGTAGTACAATGTACATTTTTACAACAACAATGCGATAATTTTGTTTATCTTCGAGTATTAAAATTGTACTTCAAAGAGACTTAGTTGAGATAAAGTACAAAAAGATATCTAGTTGAGACTAAATAATTCTTCTTTTTTTTTTCACGTCTAATGCGTAAAATTTGAAGAAGTAAAACCCAAAGAGTCGGGAAATCTTTGATTAAGTTTCTGAGACTTGAGGAAGTTCGTCTTGTTTCTAGCTATATTGTTATAATTGTTCTCATAGTTTAAAGTGTGAACTATGTATACTCCATGGTATAAATTCGTTTTTAAAAGTTTCATATTAATATATATATATATATATTCATATGTAGCTAAAAACTAATTTTTTCAGACACGCGGTTGGAGAGAGTGTTGGTTCTCAGTGAATATGAATATTGCTACAACATCACAAACTTTATGTAATTCCGAATCACAAGCCATATGCTTGGAGGATATTTGTTTGCTAGATGGCTCATGGACTGCAACCTTGATTTTAGTGACTTCGGCCGAATATGGAAAGATATATCTGAACAAAACCAATTAATGGGGGACAAGGAATCCAAAACGTCGGGAATCAGATTTACATTCCGAAATAGAAGCTTTTATTCGGACAATGGAGAATATGCTGTAACATTCAATTTGTCAGAATTTTGGAACATACTCCAAAGACCTGATCACAATGATTAAAGAACCTTATGCATGATCAATATTTTCAACATAGCTGAAAGAGATAGAGATTCTTCGTAAACTATTCGAAGCATTCCAGATTTCATGTGTTCCTCGAATGCATAATAAAATATCTGATTCTTTAGCTAGAACGGTTCGATCATTCCATAGGAAACTTTGTTTTATAGGTTGTTCTATCGGGTCTGGTTCAAGTTTGAGTAATAGAATAATTGATGTCAAAAAAATTATTTAGCTTAATCATATTATAAAATAATTTCGAATATCTTGAGACTGGTTTTATTTGGAACAAAATTAAATTTAATAAAGTATAAACAGTTGCACTGGTAGTTTTAAAATAACGAAAACAGAAAACTAAGGTTAGAGGCCTTTGATTTCGTAGAAACATTATATTGGTACTTATATTATGGGCTAAGACAAGGAAAAACGATTCAAATAAGAGTACTGAATTGACAATACTTTTAAGAAAAGTCAATTGAAAATGATCCTTAACGGTGAAACATTGAGGCCAATCGTTCTCTCTCTCTCATATCTCACCTCTCTTTGGTTTCTTCGATATAACCAAAGCATCTCGCCCTCCAATCTCTGACGTTTTCGGTGGGTTGGAGTAGGTCCTCCTTTCTTTTGTTTTTCTTTAGCCATGTGCTTCATCCATGTTTTTGAGAGGTTCTTTACATGTTTGATGGAGGACTCAAGGTCTGCCGGAGCGTTTTGCGGTGGTTCCTTTGAGTCAAAGGCAACAGCTTTTGCGGATCTCGACCTGTGACAAGAACTATGTCACTGCACTGCTCAAACCGACTTTGGTGTTTTATGAATTGGTTTTTCCATTATTTATATTTTGGATAGTTATCAATTTGTTATGATAATTACCATATTTGTTTTAAAGATTACGTTCTTTGTTTTTATATAAGGCAGCGCCTTGGCAAAACCTGATAATAAGAATCAGTTTTATAATCTCCTCTTCTCCTTATTAGTTTCTCTGCAAGCAAGCAACTATCATCTTCGATCTCAGCATCTTCGAGTTGATCCTTCTACTTCAGTGGTCATCTTCTAGGTCTGTGCATCCCCTCTCTTCTAATCCGCAAGTAGGGTTACTAGCTTGAGACTTACTCTACAGGTTTCCTGTCTCATTGGTATCAGAGCTTAAACTCCTATGGACTAAACCATGGATACAACCACCGCTTTGAACGATATGAGCAAGCAAATTGACGAGCTACGTTCTTCGAAAAATCAACAAATAGAAGAGATCCGCAAGGAACTCAGAGGCAAAATCACCGCACTCGAAGCGCTCATAGAGAAGTACTTCACTAATGCTCCACCTTCTCAACAAGAAGGGAAACAAGCCGAAGCAACTTCCGATGTTACCGACGGAACGCCTCAACCCAAGGGTCCACCGGACCGATTCGATCCAGTGCACAGCACATCAAAACCAACTCCCACCAACAATAACCCATCCGTTCATCATGGCCTATCGTCACGACTAACAAAGATTGGTTTTCCGATGTTCGACGGTTCTGAACTCAGAGAATGGATCTACCGCTGTGAACAATTCTTCTCAATTGATAGCACTCCACCGGAACTAAAGGTTCGCCTCGCTTCTCTTCACATGACTGGCAAAGCTTTACAGTGGCACCATTCCTACATTGCAAATCGTTACAACCAATTCCCACTATGGCCGGAGTACGTTGCTGCAGTTTCTGAACGCTTCAGCAAGTTGTATGACGATCCTTTATCCGAGCTCGTCAGTCTGAAACAAGGAAACGATTCAATTGATGCGTATTTGGACAAATTTGATTGTGCCATGACCAAGATCACGCTTGCTCCAGGCCACGCCTTGAGTATATTTTTGACAAACATGAATCAGCACCTCGCTCTTCATGTGCGCCAGTTCAATGTCAATACAGTCCCCGCAGCAGCAAAAATAGCTAAGCTACACGAGCTTTCTTTGTCACATGCGCCTACCAAGACATCTCGCCCTGCCTTCAACTCTGCTCAGCGATCAAATTTTTCTCAACCCAACAAAAGTCAATACAACACCACGACTTCACTTGCGGCCAACACTGTTGGAAATCAAAACAACAAACCTATCCTACCCAGCACACCGCAGAAAAGGGTCTCTGCGAAGAGATGCAGGAGCAAAAACGTAAGGGCTTATGCATGTATTGTGAGGAACCGTTTACACCCAGACATCACCTTAAGCATCGACCTGCTGAGTTCCTGTTCTTGGACGCCGATACAGAGTTTGATGAAGAAATTGCTTTAGTTGAGAAAATCCGTGAAACAATTCTTGATGATGAGGATGACAAGGTCCCAACCATCTCTGTCCACGCCTTAAATGGTTCACCTACATTTAACTCCATGCGTCTAATGGGACAGTATGAGAAGCGAAAACTGCACATCCTTGTATCCCAGGGAGCACACACAACTTTCTTGACCTTCAAATTGCTAAAGGACTCGGTTGCTCCTTGACACCAATAAAACCGATGACAGTAGCAGCTGCGAGTGGCGACTTGACTACTAGCTACAAGTGCAATTCTTTCGCATGGAAGATGCAAGGCTACGAGTTTAAAGCTGAAATAAGAACCTTACCCTTAGGTTGCAGCGATCTGGTACTAGGTGTTCAATGGCTCTCCACCTTAGGACCCATTTTATGGGATTTCCTAAACCTCAGAATGGAATTCAAATTCCAGGGGTTGAAACATGTTCTCAGAGGAATAACACCAAACAGCAGTAAGGTCGTCAACGGGAGCAGCCTCAACAAACTTATTCTTCAAGATCCGCAAATGGCATTACTTCATCTTGATGATATGACAGCACTGACGGAACACAACAGTCTATTGATCCAGCAACAATTCTCTACCATATCGAAGCTAGTGGTACAGAAACTGGTTCCTTACAACAGTTTCTCAATTCATAGTCAGATATATTTGAGAAACCATCTACTTTGCCTCCTTACCGTGAGGGTTTCAATCACAAGATCCCACTGGAAACAGGAGCAAACCCATTTAATCTAAGACCTTATCGCTATTCTTCTTTGCAAAAGGATTCCATAGACAAACTGGTTCAGGATATTCTCACGCAAGGTATCATTCAATACAGCGCAAGCCCATACATATCACCAGTTGTGCTCGTCAAAAAGAAAGATGGATCATGGCGATTATGTGTTGACTACAGGGGCTTAAACAAGCAAACAATCAAAGACAAGTATCCAATACCACTTCTAGAGGATCTACTTGATGAATTGGGTGGTTCTAAGTTCTTCTCTAAGCTCGACCTACGTTCAGGATTCCACCAACTTCGTATGTCTCCAGAAGATGTGCACAAGACAGCTTTCAAAACACACACATGCCACTTTGAGTACCTTGTGATGCCCTTCGGCTTAACAAACAGTCCATGCACATTTCAAGGACTCATGAACCACGTGTTTGCACCTGTCCTTCGGAAATTTCTGCTGGTATTCTTTGATGATATATTAATCTACAGCAAGAATTGGGACGAGCATCTCATACACTTGGACACGGTCTTTGCCATACTACGCCAACAACAACTCTACCTTAAGAAGTCTAAGTGTACTTTTGGAGCAACAAGGATTGAATACCTTGGTCACTTTATCTCCCACGACGGCGTCAGCACTGACCCTGCAAAAATTAAGGCAGTGGAAAATTGGCCACAACCGATAAATCAGAAACAGCTTCGCAGCTTTCTGGGATTGGCTAATTATTATCGCCGGTTCATACAAGGATACAACATCATTGCTCGCCCTCTCGCCCTCCTGTTATACAAAGATGGCTTCTCGTGGGGCACTGACGCGTCTACAGCGTTTCAATTTTTGAAGCAAGCCTTAATCTCAGCTCCAGTTCTCGCACTACCAGACTTCACAAAGACATTCATCGTCGAAACAGATGCATCCAATACTGGCATCGGTGCGGTCCTTATGCAGGAAAATCATCCTGTCTGCTACATAAGTAGAGCCTTGGGTCCTCGGCATCAAGGTTTATCAGTCTATGAGAAAGAGTTACTTGCTATTGTTCACGCTGTCCAAACATGGAATCCATACCTCGCCCACAACAAGTTCATCATAAAGACAGATCAAAAAAGTTTAAAGTTCCTTCTTGAACAGAAGATCACTACGCGGTTCCAACACGTGTGGTTATCTAAGTTGATGGGTTGCACTTTTGAAATCCAGTACAAGCAAGGCAAAGAAAACATCGCAGCTGATGCCCTGTCTAGAGTATCTTGTTCGCAGTTTCTTCAGCTAACACTCTCTCAGATCCATCACGGGTTTTACGAGGAACTAAAGCTCCTTTGGGAAACAGACCATACTCTTAAAAAGCTGATATCTGAGTTACAAGCCAAAGCAGCGCCACACCCTTCTTACTCGTTTGTTAATAAGGAACTCCGTCGCAGAGGAAAGCTTGTCGTTGGCAACGATCCAGCCGTTAACTCTATATTTTTAAATGGCTACATGACTCTGCAGTGGGTGGCCATTCAGGTCGCAATTCAACTCGGATCAAATCATTATTCTACTGGCCTAAGATGAGATTGGGAGTTGAGAATTATGTTCGAAACTGCTCAGTCTGCCAAAGGAATAAATATGACTTAGCTGCCAAGCCTGGTCTTCTCCAACCTCTTTTTGTCCCCGCGGGTGTTTGGGAATCTATAAGTCTCGACTTCATCGAAGGTCTTCCTCCATCAGCTGGCAAACATTGTATACTCGTGGTAGTCGATAGACTGAGAAAGAATGCTCACTTTCTCGCCTTGTCTCACCCATACATAGCCATGGATGTTGCAAAGTTGTATTTGGATAAGGTCTTTCGTTTACACAGAATGGCCAAGGACATCACAAGTGATCGTGATCCAACCTTTCTCAGCGAGGTTTGGAGAGAGATGTTTCGTGTTCATGGCGTCAACTTGAATTTTTCAACCGCCTACCATCCACAATCAGATGGCCAGACTGAGGTCACCAACAAAACCTTGGATACTTACCTTCGGTGCATGACATCTGACTCACCACATTCATGGAGAAAGTGGTTGCCATTAGCAGAATGGTGGTACAACACCACATATCACTCTGCAATACACAGCTCTCCTTTCGAGATTGTCTATGGACAACCACCACCGGTGCATTTACCATACTTACCAGGTGAAAGTCCTTCTGCCGCAGTTGACATATCTTTACAGCGCCGGGAAGAGCAGATTGATATGATGAAGTTTCATCTTTTGCGAGCTCAAAACAGAATGAAGCAGTACGCAGATTCTCACCGCTCAGACCGCATCTTTCAGCTTGGAGATTATGTTTATTTGAAGCTTTAACCTTACAGGCAACACTCTCTCTAAGGTCGCCATCTTCCTCACAAGCTCTCGCCTCGGTTTTACGGACCTTATGAGATCCAAGATCGCGTGGGCTCTCTTGCTTACAAGCTTCGTCTTCCTCCTGGTGCAGCCATCCATAATGTTTTCCATGTAAGTCAGCTGAAGCTTTGTCCAAATCCTCCTGCTACACCCTCATCATTGCTTCAGTATCTCTCTGACATCGGCAAGACTAAGGAACCTGAACGTATACTTGAGAAGAAAATGGTCAACCGCCAGAACAAGGCTGTGACAAAACTTCTGGTTCAATGGAAGGGGCTTCCTCCGGAACAAGCAACATGGGAGTTCTATCAGGATTTTTCTGCCAAGTATCCTGATTTTCATACTTGAGGCCAAGTATGTTGTGAAGGAGGGAGTATTGTGACAGGAACTATGTCACTGCATTGCTCAAACCGACTTTGATGTTTTATGAATTTGTTTTTCCATTATTTATATTTCGGATAGTTATCAATTTGTTATAATTACCATATTTATTTTAAAGATTACGTTCTTTGTTTTTATATAAGGCATCGCCTTGGCAAAACCTAATAATAAGAATCAGTTTTATAATCTCCTTTTCTCCTTATTACTTTCTCTGCAAGCAAGCAACTATCATCTTCGAGTTGATCCTTCTACTTCAGTGGTCATCTTCTAGATCTGTGCATCCCCTCTCTTCTAATGCAAGTAGGGTTACTAGCTTGGGACTTACTCTACAGGTTTCCTGTCTCACGACCTGATGAGGACAGGGTTGAACTCTCGCTTCCTCAAGGTCGTTAGCTGGAGATTTGATGGTGAACTCATATATGGTGTAGACCGGCGTAGATTTGGAAGAGTGAGATGGCCGTTGGTCGTAAGGCATGGGTGAACCGGCAAAGCTGTTATATGGAATATGAACTTTCGGTTGATTCGAGTAAGCTCTCTGCTTGAAGACAGTGGAGGACCGTGAAAGAGGATCTGGTGCGACTGATTACGACGACCGTTCTTCCTAATTAGATCTGGTTGGGTCTTAAAAGAATGAATCAAAAATAACAGTAGTTTCTGAACTGAATAAAGATAAAAAAAAATAGTGATGGTTAGAACTATGATAGAAATATATGTTAAGAGAAATTAATTTTCAATTTAAAATCAGCAATTCATATCGTTACTACATATCAATAATAATAATGCATTGTTCTCAGTATAAAATATTTATACTAGTTAATTACATGTATCATCTTTAAATTATTTCGAACAAATATCACACTTTGAAAAAAACAAGTGATAAACATATAAAAACTCAATAGTCAAGATTAAAAAATGGTAATTTCTAAATCAATTTTAGATTAATAATTGAAAAACAAATCCGCACTTAAAATTATTATATTTATTTAAGAGTTAAGACAATCGTTTTTCCTACAGTTGATGTTGATTAAAATATTTATTGACAGTATAAAAATTTATACTGTGGTTTTCACCTAAAATACTTGTTGTTTTGGATTTCTCATGATAATTTATCATATCCATTTTCATAGAATACAGCAATGTCGATAACAAATTTAAGCCAATTGTTCTATTTTTAATTTTGATAAATCATCTTTACCAAATCTGATTTCATCTTTCCTTTTAACTTCTCGAATAAGTTTTTTTTTTAATTATCAATATTGCTACCCTATTTTATTACAACAAATTGAACACAATTTATAACTATGGAACCACATCTTCAAATGGAAATTTGTACTTAAGAATTAAGACTAAAAACTGAAGAAACAATGCAATTTAACATATATTCCTCTATTTCTGAAAAATGTTACCTTAATATTTTTTCTTGTTATATAAAAAATGTCATTTTATAATTTCAATAGAAGTTTAAACTTAATATTAATTACAAATACATTTATTTTATAAATAATTTTATTTATCTTCAATACTGTTGGTTAAATATGTGTAATTAATAAAAAATATTAATATATTCAATCATTTTTAATATGTATGAAAAAAATTACAAAGTGAAACTTTTTCTGTTTCGGAAAGAGTATCTACCTATAGTAATAATGTTAAAATTCTCTTTTATGATGACACTTCAGCAAAAAGGATTATCTAAAAATTTTCCACATCATTATAATTTTTCAAATATATTAATCACTTCACATTTCTCATCATTTTATTTTTAGACTTAATCTATTAATAAAGTATTTAATAACTCATAAATCATTTTAAATCTTTTTAGTTAATAGTTTAGTTTCAGTTCTAATAAATATAATTTAATTTAATATACATGAAATTTGAAAATAAAAATAAAAAACAGAAGGACAAAAAAAACTGAACAATCACTTTGTGATATTAGTTTTTATATTTTATCATAAGAAAATAACGAGAGTTAATTTCACTAAATCATTTCACTACTTTTGGTCATGAAATTCAAACTGAAAAAATGAAGATGAAAGAGAATGATAGAAAACCATAACTAATAAAATGTAAGAAATTATAAAATTTTAGTTTTATTAAAAATTAAATCAACAAATAATTTTTTATTAAAATAGATAATATAATCTAATTATACATAAAAAGGAAAAATTATCAAAATAAAAAGAAACAAAATTGCGATATTAATTTTAGATTTCATCAAATTTGTGTCAACAAAAATATAAAATAAATTAAGTGAATTTAACGAAATTTTCTTATTGGTCATCAAACTTAAAATTAGAAAATTGATCATTTATGAAAACACATAATAATAATTATATATACTAAAATACAAAATAAACTAAATAAAACAATTAAAATTTAGTTAAAATACATTTTATAATCCAAAATACACAAATTTCAGGAAATTTAATTTCATAAAAATAGAAACTTGATAGTTCATTCGCACTATTTATTTTAAAAATGTCATCAAATTAAAATGAACGAGAAAGTGAATCTAACAAATTTTCTATTTAATTACTAAACTTAAGTTAGCTGAAACTAACAAGATACTGATGCAAAACTAAATTAAGAATTAACAGATAATAAAAATCATAAAAAGTTCACAAAACAAAAAAAATAAAACAATAACCGTAAGAACAAAAATCAAAATTTTGTTTTTTTGGTACAAACCAATGAGCTTATGTTTCTGTATCTAAATAAATGCAAAAATTAAAATCCTTAAACGTAAATCTACAAGGATACGAAACAAATATTTAATGACCTCGAAACTGTATTTACACGTCATTATTAGCCTCAATGACTTTCGTCAATGTAATGTTTATAATTGAAAAAGTTTCTTTCATAAGATACTAGGGTCGACCCGCTCTATGGCTCTGTGATATACTTTATTTTTATTTGTGATATATGTTATTATTTTTTTGTATGATTCTGAGTTTTGTGTTTTAGATTTGCATTTGCAAGAGATGTGTATGATAATGATTTTTGTCTTCCAGAAAGTTTTAAGTATTGAGGAATTATATGATAAGATGTATTTAAAACTGAATAATTGTTTTTTATTAAAGAGTTGTAGCGTTGATATACTACGAAGGATTCGAATGGTTATCATGTTATTTCTTTTAACAAAACTTTGATCCCACATTTAGGTGGTTTATAATATTTTGGGTTTTGGAATGATTGGATTGTCGGTAATTTTTTTTGTATGTTATAAAAGTAATTACATTTTATGCTGAAATAATAGTCTTTCAACATGTTATTGGAATGGAAGTAGTGATTATTTGAAGCTGAATTTCTTATTAAAAGTAGAATATTATATTGAATGCAAAGAAGGTAAAGTGAACCTAATCAAAAATTTAAAAAAACATTGAAACTGGAAAGTGTGAAAACTGAACAGCAGTCGATGAGTGGAGACACTTGTTAGTCACCGTAAAACCAACTTCAAGAATTTCTCCATTTGTTTATAGTAATAACAATCAATGCATCGATTTTTCAGATTATTGATGTGGTGTTTTCTTAGTGGTATTATAAAGATAATATTAGTTCCATAACACTTCTTTTTAATATAGAGACGTTACGTAATGAACATTTAATCTATTCTATCATTTGTCAGCTCCAAACATGTCGGTTTAATGTTTATGACGATCCATAAATTTCATGCATTCTTCATGTTCTTCTGTGCATAGCAAAATTATGGCATAGAGATAGCTACCGAGATAGTTACATTTACCACATCTATTGTTTGCCAATATGCAAAGATATTTAAGCTTTGTTGTGGTTTTGCTTCATTGTCAAAATTGTTTGTTTTTCCTAATATTAATTCTTGTATAGAAAAATATTAATTTTTAATAAAATATTTATAATGCTTAATTTATTTTCAATTAAAAACGTTCTCTATTTTTATTGCATTTTTATTATTTATATTATTATTTAAGAAGAATATACTTGTACCCTTATTTATTTTTATTAATATGTTTTATATTATGTCTTTTGTTTGGACGGTGTAACTATATATTTTTATTTTTTTCTATCAGTATTGAAGGTAGGATTGAGTTCTTTTTTAATTCATAATGTTACTTTTTTTTGTATTCATGTGGATACAATAATTTTATCTCTTTTATATCATAAATCTAATATGTTGATTTATTGTAGTAGTAGAGGGTGTTGCATCTATTTGTTAATCATCTACTTATTTTACTATAAAAAGTTTCATTAATATATAATTTTATTTTAATTTTATATCCTCACATTTTAATATGCAATGTTTTATACGATTTTTTCTAAATTATTTTATGTTAGTGTGTATATTTATTTACCATAAGTGATTTGATTTTTTGTAAGAAAATATAAATATTAAAATTAGTTTACTTGTTTGAGATTATATGTGTTTAAAATCATTAAAACTTGTTAGTGAATATATATATCAATATTATTAATTCAGGATCACTGTTATCTTTTGTTTTTGGTAGATCCTGGAATATTACTTTTGTGCCATCGGACTTACTTGTTAAATGTATTAATTTAATTGAATAACAATAACTACTTTATACACTGAATTCACATTGCGTAACCTCCACAGTAAACTCCTAAATAATCGGACCCACTCCTCTATAATTTTATATAGCTAAAAACTGTCGAGTGGTTTTAATTCTATAGCTTACGTTTTCATATAACTAATGCTACATCATCTTATTATTAAAAACAGGAGGTTTTTCTCCTTGATCAAAAAAGAGGTTTCTTCTCCTAAGTCCTAACAATCAAACTTTAGTTCCATTCCTACATCTAATCTAAACATTTAAAGAGGTTTCGATAGAGATTTTCTGGTTTAACGGGTACACTGGTTTCGATGAATAATACACAGTTGACTTAATATTACAATAAAAATATTAATTTGTTCTACGATGTCATCTAAAAATGTTTTTTTTAGCATTTCATTTGAAAGAAAATTAACTGTCCTTAGAATATACTAATAAACAATATCCTTAGAATTTTATTAAGCTTACATCAAACATGCAAAATTTAGTGATTAAAATACTCCAAATATTTTTATCCAAAATATTTATATTTAAATTTTTTGATATTCTTTTGACAAAAAAAAGACTTTGATATCTCTTGTACCAAAAAAAACAAAAATCTTAATTCAACCAAAACGAAAAATGAAAACCAAACTGGAATCAAACTGAAAATTAAGCGCTTATGCCTAAACATATTTTTGAACAAACACCAAGGTTAATAAATTTGTTAACAAAAATATATCCGCCCACAGAATCTAGTTTTGTCATAAAAACACACATAGATTAAACATCTTTATTCTTTGAAAAAATATCCATGATATATCTCTTACTTTCAAAAACGTTTGTTTAGTTATATATAAAAAATTCAGTTAATAAATCTGAGTAAAAATATAAGTAGAATTAGGGTAAAAAAAACCTCTAAAATGGTATTTCCGTACAAATGTAAATCAAAAACAAAATACGAAACTCGTAAGAGATCTAACAAAAACAAAATCCGTAATCAGTTTTCAGTAATACATGGCATGTATGACATGAAATCCCCTGTGACATGCCTAAGAATAAAGGAAATTGTACTTTATACGTAAATCATAAACAAAATACGAAACCAGTAAGAGATCCAACAAAAACAAAGTCCGTAATCAGTTTTCAGTAATATACGTGTCGCCTTTTCAGTTTTTGAATTTATGACATATAATCTCTCGTGGCATGTCTAACAAAAAAGGAAATTATACTTTATATATAATGATTAGGCGCATTACTACCATCTTTTTTTTTTTTTTTGGGAATCGTTTGCATGTACGCTATACACTAATACGAATCATAAATTTGATTTAGCAACTTCTAAGAATTCCAAAATAATGAAATATTTCTAGAAAATTACGATACAGTATTTGTAATTCGAGAGCCAGATTTAGTAATTAATTAAAATTATAAATTTAGAAGTACATAAAATAATAAAAAGTACATAAAATATATACTTTGTATTTTCTAAATATTACCGTTTTTGTACGACACAAACTTTGAAAAGTCGAAAACAAGTTGTACTATGCTACAATAATATCGATACTCTTATGTCCACACAAATCCAAAAAGAAAAATGAAAAAGAGGAATTACAATAAGTGCCAATATCATTAAACATCAAACAACTATCTTCCTATCGTTTTTATTCTCGTCCTCCCAATTAACACACAAGAGACCCAAGAACAAAGAAAAAATGGATCATGATCACATGCATGACATGCCTCCACCATCATCATCCATGATGAACAATGGATCCATGAACGGAGGAGGAGGAGGCCACAAGATGATGTTGATGCACATGACTTTCTTTTGGGGCAAGAACACGGAGGTTCTCTTCTCCGGTTGGCCGGGAACAAGCTCTGGCATGTATGCTCTCTGTATCATCTTTGTCTTCTTCCTCGCCGTCCTCACCGAATGGCTTTCTCACTCCTCTCTCCTCCGTGGCACCAGCGGAGATACGGCTAATGCCGCCTCCGGACTCGTCCAAACCGCCGTGTACACCCTCCGCACCGGTCTCTCTTATCTAGTAATGCTTTCCGTCATGTCATTCAACGCCGGCGTGTTTATCGCCGCCCTAGCCGGTCATGCCATAGGTTTCATGTTGTTTGGAAGCCGAACGTTCCGGAGTCCCTCCGGTGACCGGGAAACGAAGGATCTTCTTCCTGCCTCAGGTTGCGCTTGTTGATTATCATATATATATTATTTTATCCACACTTGTGTTTCTAAATAAATATCTAGGATTTATACTTTTCTTGATTGTTTTTTGGATTGTTCTTGAGGTTCACGGGTGTTAGTGTGAGGAGGAGGAATATTTTCTATTTTCTTTTTGTTTGTTTTTGATCAGATTTTCTATTTGTTTTGCTTTATAATATTTGTGTTTTCCTGGTTAATATGATTAAATGGTGAAAGCTGAAGATATCAATTTAGACCATCTCCGATATCAATTTAGACCACTTCCAATAGAATATTATTTTTCCTTCTATTTTAGAATTGTATTTGTTCTAAGAATATCTTTTTTCTATTCTATTCTATTTTTAGAGTAAAAAGGTCATATATCATAGAGTAACTCTACCATAGAGGCATACTAATACTAACGTAGGATACCAATTTGTTTTCTTCAGAGTTCATATACAGTTTCCTTGTTTTTAACCACACACATACAGCTTCCTTATCTTATTAAAATATACTATTGTGAACAATGCAGTTATATCTAGGGTTTGTACTTTTCTTGATTGTTTTGTGGATTCTTCTTGAGGTTCACGGGTGTTAGTGTGAAGAGGGGGGATATTTTCTATTTTCTAATTTATTTTAGCTTATGATTTATGTATGTTTCTGGTTAATATGATTAAGGTGAAAGCTGAAGATACAAATTTACTAATTTAGGACACCAATTTGTTTTCTCTCCGAGTTTTTTTTTTTTGCTTAAAATTTTCTCTCAAGAGTTCATATACAGGTTTCTTATCTATTAAATTATACTATTGTGAACAATGTAGTATATTGCTCGTCTAATCATTTTCTTACAAAAAATAGTTTTGTTTAGAGGTGAGAATTTAGTTTACTTAAAATTAAGTTTACGTACTTGTGTTAGATTTCATTTGTTTCCAGTCTGCGCTCTTACAATATTGATTTGTTAGCATATCGTCTCATATTAAACTCTTTTAATCCTTTTCACTAATGATCTCTCCTGAGTCTTGAGTGTGTCTGAATTCTAATAACCAACGTTGATCTATTTTTGTTAGATATTATGTTTTCCTTTCTGTTCCCATGGTTGTGTATTTATTGGTGGTTGTGACACCGTACGTAGCGAAATTAATTTTAGGGTGGTTGTTTGTTGGGACGAAAACAAAGACATGATTCCAGTCCACCGCCAAAATTTAGGTTGGACTGTTGGAGTCATATATTAAACTTTTTTAATCCTTTTCACTGATGATCTCTCCCGAGTCTTGTGTGTGTGTTTTTTTTTTGGTAGGTGTGTGTGTCTGAATTCTAATAACCATTTTGTTAGCTATTATGTTTTCCTTTCTGTTCCCATGGTTGTGTATTTATTGGTGGTTGTGACAGCGTAACGTAGCGAAATTAATTTTAGGGTTGTTGTTAGTTGAGAAAAAAACAAAGACTTTCACTGCAATGATAACACCACAATAAAGTAATGTAGAATGTAAAACAAGAGACAAAATACAAGCAAACACTAATTACTCTTATTAGAATCTCTTTAAACAATCTATTACAAGATCTACGTAATTCAGTTTTTACACGTCTAGTGTTAACACCCTAACACATGCTACTAAAAGATTCATAAGCTACCTGCTTATGTCTCTCCTCCATCAAGTACTTCAGCCACTATTTCAGTACAACCGAAGAACACTTCCAAGAGCTTCTCTCTTTATAAAATCAGCCTCTGTGTCTCTGTCTCGATACAGACGACCCCATAGCTAGCTTATCAAACTTGAGCTCATCCGTGTTTGCAGTCATATTCAGGACCGCCTTGTGAGCTCCAAACTTCGCTGGAAGACAGCATAGCAACTTCTTTACCAGCTTCCTCTCCTTGTACTTCTTTCCAAGTACACATGCTTCATGCACCATAGCACTGAGTTTGGCACTGAAGCTCGCCACATAATCAGTATCAGACCACCTGAGATTTTCAAACTGCGACCCAAGATGATCCAGACGTGTCCTCTTGACACTGTCATCTCCTTCAAACGAATTCAGCAGGATCTCCCACGCCTCTTTAGCTGAAGTACTCCCCTGAATCAGCTGGAACTGCTATACTTCAACAGCTCCGAAAATTGCCGACAACGCCTTTGCATTAAACTTTGAGGCATTGCGCTCTGCCTCAGACCAATCCTCTTTTGGCTTAGGCTTCTTCCCATCTGCTGTAATATGGTAGGCTCCTCCCAACCAATCTCCACAGCTTTCCACGCATCTTCATTGATTCCTCGAATCAACTGCTTCATGCGGGCTTTCCAATGACCATACTGGTCCGCATTCAACATGATTGCCTTCTGCACAGAAACAACCGTGTCCATCTTCACCTCTAGGATCACACCAGTAACTTAGGTGACCCGCTCTGATACCACTTGTTAGTGCAAAGATAACACCACAATAAGGTAATGCAGAAGGTAAAACAAGAGACAAAATACAAGCAAACACCAATTGCTCTTATTAGAATCTCCTTAAACAATCTATTACAAGATCTGCTTAATTCAGCTTTAACACGTCTAGCGTTAACACCCTAACACATGCTACTGAAAGATTCCTAAGCTACCCGCTTATATCTCTCCTCCGTCAAGTACTTCAACCACTGCTTCAGCACGACCCAAGGACACTTCCAAGAGCTTCTCTCTCTCTATAAGATCAGCCTCTGTCTCGATACAGACGACCCCATAGCTATCTTATATTATTCTCCATGTTCCCGAAACCCTAGTCTTCAAGGCAACATGAATGTGGACATCTTCCATAACATTAAGTGCAACTTTCCTTTTTTTAGAATGCACTTATTCCTCTTCCCTTAAGTCATAAACTTGCTCGCTAAGTTTATTCCTTTTTTTTTTCTCCAAGATACTCCCTTGCTCTTCAAGTCTACACGATTTCAATTCAGCACCTTGATTCCACATGGTCTTCACCACTTAGCACGTCACCTACTTCAGCGATTACCTCAGCATCTATATAGACGACTTTTTCAGGATAAACATCTTGCATCTTCAAAGACATGATTCCAGTCCACCGCCAAAATTTAGGTTGGACTGTTGGAGTCATATATTAAGGGTGGGTGTAAGCTTTTTATGTCGTATTCGTAGTACGTAAGATAACTTTAGATACTTCCATAGCATGCCTTCATCTTATAGGGCATTTAACAATCAGTTTTGTCTGGCCAAAACTATTAAGAAATTATGGTCCAAGTTGATTGGACCAAGTGGTAAATTTATCTACGGTTGTATTTTAAGAAATTTAGTTATGAACTTATGAATGTATTAAAGTCCTTTACTCCAAGTTGAGAAGAATACCACAATGCATGTCGCACACAGTGGCGGATGTACCTTATGAGTGGGGGCAGTTGCCCACCATGAAAAAAATAATTAGTGTAATTTTGCACCAAATTTTGAAAATGCTCTTAATAAAAATTTAAATTTGTAAATATAATAATCGTGATTTTTAGTTTTGTCCGAGATGAATATCATTTCTAGATCCGCCACTGATCGCACATCAGATCAGAACTTGGAACAAACGGAGGTCTTTAAGATATATATGTGTCTAAAAGTTTTAATAAGATGTCTATATGTTAATGAGAGGCCAAAGTATACATTTTCCTATCGACATATGTCTCTATTTCTATACACCCAAATTCAAGATGATCTAAAGAGGTGGTACATTTGTTATCATCCTTTTCTCACCAACAGTTTCGTAACCTCGGTTAGACCGGCTAGCCAATTTCATAGCCCTAAGCAAAATATTAAGATGTTGGCCTTCATAAATATATTTAGCAAAAAGTCACATGTACTTAAAACCTTAATAACTATTTGACCGAGGTTGCCCTTCATTATGTTTTTTTTTTAATTATTTTTTTGAAATGTTTCTATTTTGATACTCTGATTTTGGAACTGGTGCGTGGTGGGGCCTTGTTTTCTTTCAAACAATAAAATCCGTCATTAAAAAAATAGTTTGTTGACAAGCTCTACTTAGTTTCTTTGAGAAATGCACTGAAATAGAGTTTCAAATCTCTGTTATTAGTGTAGCTTAACTTACTCTCACTATGTGGAACGAGGTGGAGAATGAGACACAAAGGGTGTTGGTGATTTAAAACGTAGATTCTGCATGGATGCCCTAAGTAAACGCTTATGTGGTTTATTCCAAGGGCCGGCCCTCCACATCTAAACATGTTGTGTGAGTTTTAATACTTCACAGAATCTTTATAGGGATCCATTCTTATAAAGTGGTAGTTTTAGTTTTAAACTAATTAGATTTTCTGTATAGACTGGACCGCTAGCTGCTGTCCAAGCAACTCAAAGTCAGTTTATGAACACTTTGGTATAGCTTGGTCAATATTTTCTACACAGTGTCCTTGACCAATGTGGGCAGATGAGGTCTATACCACTTTCTTTCAGGACACGACCACCAAATTAATTCTTCTTTAACAGGCAAATACTTCTTATAGCACTGCATTATGTATCCAATAATATTTTGGATATCAAATTACATAACAAAAGGTGATTTTCACAAAGACTTTAACTATTTATGTTTCTCTTTCTCCTCAGTCTTTTTCTGGTTAATACCTTAACATCTGGTTCGAATCACATAAAGTAACAAGGAAGAGAGAGTGATAGAGAGAAGAGAGAGAAGAGAGAGAAACAAGATCTAGTTGGCTCTGGTGTTCGGCCGGCGCGTGAGCGTCCGTGCCGCCACCGGCGTCCTTTTTCTTTTTCCGTCTGGTTGTTCTTTTTTGCTCCATCTGCAACGTCCCTCAGCGATCGCCTTGTCCGAGCTCTGGTTCCGCAATCACCCGTCAACGGTGGCTTCGGCATTTGGAGTAACGACGCGATCGATTAGAGGCCCCGGGTGTAGATGGAGCGGTTTGCATGTTAAGGTGTTTGCTTCCGAGAGATGGAGGCTATCCTAGATCCGTCGTCGTCGGTTTCTTTTCGGGAGGTGGAGTCTTCCTCAGATCCACCGTCGCCGGTTTTAGCGCTGGGAAGGGGAGATTTATTCAGATCCGTCTTTGTCGGTTTTGGTTACGGATTGCGGAGGCTCGCAAAGCTCCGCACTGCCGTCTTGGAACCCGGGTTCTTTTGGGTTGTGGATACTATTGCTAAGTGTGTAAAGTAAAGGTGGGGCTTTTGGCGTAAGAGCGGTTGCTTGATTCATTGCGGATGAGTTATTAGTCGATGAGAAAGCTCTCCGGTGGCGGCGACGACTTACAAGAGAGAACGAAAGCAGCGGTGCTCGTTTAGCATGTCTAGGGTTTGAGGCAATTCCTTGTCGGATGAGATCTCGTTTTAAACGATGGAATTCTCCGGCGTGATGACAGTGCAGAGAAGATCAGTTAGGGTTTCGTTTGGAGGCTCTTCGGCTTCTGAGCTCCGACGTAACGAAGACAGAGGTGGAGTTAGTCCGGCGACGTCTCGAGGCGGCGACGGTCAGGTTGAGGCGGTAGGACGCGTGGCGCAGTGACGGTGAAGATCTTCACACGTGTCCAGACTCCTTGACGCGTTGCTCGACCAAGTCGTGCGGTGGGTGATCTGGGCCGAGGGCCCGTTTAGTGTGTTTGTTTTTTTTAGCCTTTGGTTTTTTGGGCTTCGAGCCGTTTGTAGGGTAGTTGGGCTTCGGCCGTTTGCTGGGCTTGGCCCTTTTAATCAATATAAAATTTGATGGGAAAAAAAACAAGGAAGAGAGAGTATAGGTCTATTAGTAATACCTGCATGCAGATGTATTGTCTCTAACTTCTCACCCAAATTTTCACAAAACGTAGAATTTAAGTATCTTGATTTGATGAAAAAAATTAATTACATAATTGAAAACAAGAGTTTTACATACAATAATTCTAAGCAAGATCTGAAAGTGTTTAGGCTTTTTGTGTTTCTATATGAAAACTAAAAGCTTTTGGTGGACTCGAAAAGATGTTCATTAAGCTCTTGGTTCATCATCTTCATCCACTTCTATTGGTAGAGATCTATCGCCAAGCCTAGCTGGAGGAGCCGCGTAGATTGGTGTTTGTTGTTGATCATCTAATCCAGTGCTTGCGAATTTTTCAGAGACATCTCCTATCCAACCTTCTTCTTCTACGTTATGTGTCACCTCCATGGCTTCAACTTTTTCATCCTTCGGTGATGGTCTTCTTGGAACCATCTCGATCACTGCGAACGTATCTTCCATTTGATGAACCATGTTTGCTTCTCCACGACGGCATGATAACGGGGGCTGATGCTCCAAGGACGAAGGAGCTACAACAGTCTCGTGATCAATATTGGTCGGCTGTTGCTCCGAGGAAGAAGCTGGAATAGACTCATGATGATCGTCTTCATCCATAGAGTTGCTTATCTTGCGAATCTTTCACAGGATCAGCTCTTGAAACGTATTTTCGTCAGGTAGCGAATACTCGTGCATAATCCAGCTACTATTTCTCCCGGGAACAACAACAGAAGTGCCGTCTCCTTTCTTCTGCTTCTTCTTATTGTTGTCGCTTCTAATGAACTTTAGGGTTTGCTTTTTCCCTATGGCCTTCTTTGTTTCTTTGTCCTCGATATATTTCTTAGCGTTAGGCTTCCAACTCCCACCATCGACGTTGTCCCCGATGATCCTTCTCTTCGAGTTCTTACCACGACCAGTGTTCTTCACGCTTGAGTCCTTGTCACGAAATAAAACCACTCGTTCTTCTTGAACAAAGGATGATTGGTATGGTCCAGCAACCATGGCTCCTTATCGTAAACGTTCTTCGTCACGATGAAGTCTTCACACTCTTTATCTTTTGACTCGGGTTGTAGATACGTTTCTAACTTGGGTAGTGGATGCTCTTTGATGAGTTCTTGGTCTTCAGGATCAAAGTAAATTCCTTCATCTTCATCGTTATTGAACATGGTTTCGTCAGGATCATAGTAAACCCCTCCATCTTCATAGTTATTTGACATCGTTCTTTGGGTTTAGTTCTCAAGTTTGATTCTACAAAAGTGAGGTTATAGTCTAGGGACTTGTATATATACTGCCAAGGCTATTTTATTTTGACAGATTTGTTTTCATGAAGATAATGAATGTTATAATAAATCACATTGATAGATTTGTTTTTATGAAGATAATGTTATGATAAATCATACTTCGTTACGATTCTGTTAGATTAGGAGTGGATGTTCAGTACTCGCTCGAGTTTGGTTCGAGAATTCGCAAATATTCATTAAAGTTCGGTTTATATTTTTCAAAATTTTCCCTATTTAGGTTCAACCTCATAGGTCCCAACTGAGTTTATATATCTGGGTTTGTACACTAATAATATTTTGGGTTCAGTTATATTTTATAACTCTATATTGTATAACTCTATGTAAGATCCATTTTGAATACAAATTCATTTTAGGTACATTAATTTTGATTCGAGTTAGGATATTTCACATATTATATTAAAATAAACATATAATTGAGTATTTAAGGTTCTTATTTAAAATTTAAATACTTATTTTGGTTATTAATTCAGATTTTTAGGTTCGGTTAATTACAAAAAAAACAGTTTGTTAAGAGAAAAAAAGATAATGTTATGATAAGTCGTAATCGTATATAGAATTTGTATTCATAAAGATAATAATGTTATAATATAGTATATAGATTTTGTATTTATGTAGATAATGTTATGATAAATCATATTTTGATAATCGAATATAAAATTTTTTTTCATGTAGATAATGTTAGGATAAATCATATAGTTTCAGTTCATTCAAGATAAATATACTACTGCATTGTGGATTCAGTTTTAATCTTTTGGATATCAAATTAGATTTGCAGAAGCCGATTTGCACTAATGAGTAATGAGTAATGACTAAACCAGTTGTGGTTATCTTTTTGCTCAGTCTCTTTCTGGTTAACACCTTGACCTCCTGTTCGAACCACATAAACTAACAAAGAAGAGAGTATTGACCTGTTAGTTATTGTTTTTTTTTATATGACGGCCGATCCGAACAACCATGATAGAAACATACGTACTGTAGTGTCATAAAATAGACTTATCATTAATATTTAGTGGATTATTCTCAAAGGATCACGATCAGAGGTGTGCTTACCCTTATGAAAATAAGGCAACCGCTTCAGGCCCCATGTTTTAAAATTAAAATTAGGATCCCACTTAGATAGACAATATACCATAATTTATAAGATGTTGCATATATACATTTAAATATGGAGTGATTATTTATAATAATATATTTTTTCATTTTAGTTTAAGCTCTCGTTCTGAGATTTTATTAATAAATATATTCACGATATCACGAAGTTTATTATTATATGACATGTCATATTTATGCGCTACAAATAACCGCAAAGTTCATAGGTTCCTTTCTAGTATTAGCATTGAAGAGTCTGTGAGTTTTAATTGAACGGATGCACTTTACAGTTCCACTACTACAACTACGTAAGGTGCACAAAGTTGCGAATTTACCAATTCAATTGTTTGTAAATCCACACAAGCATACATTCTCAAAAAGAAATTCAAAAAAATTGCCTTAGTATTAGTAACCAAATCACATGTTATCATATTATCCTGTTAACCCAAGTTTGAAATGTTTTCTACTAATAGTATTAGTAGCCAAATCACATGTTATCATATTATCCTACAAACCACTTGAACTTAAATCTACTAACAACCAAATCATCTGTTGTTGGACTACCCTCTACACCGATGTTCAAACTCAAACAGTCAAACGAGTTCGAGTCTTCGACATAACTGTTAGTAGTTATGCAGCTGTATTGTCGCTAACTAATTTCTCGTACTTTATCGCCTAACTGGACGTAAATTATGATTCTCAAATTATTACAAAAGATCCCCACAAACAACAATAGCATATTTACAACAGAATCGCCATCTTCATTAATTTTGTTCAGATACTTTAGAAGCATACAATATCAATACTGCTATAAAATCACCAATAATCTATACTCTATTTAATAGCGATAAACATAAGAAATATTGGAATCATGTATACATAATGAACTAACATCTATATAATAATTAGAGAAATAAAATGCTCTGATACCTATAAAAATGAAAAAAAGATCAATAACACATGAAATGAAACCAAAAAGAGTATATAATACAATATCAATACTGCTATAAAATCACCAATAATCTATACTCTATTTAATAGCGATAAACATAAGAAATATTGGAATCATGTATACATAATGAACTAACATCTATATAATAATTAGAGAAATAAAATGCTCTGATACCTATAAAAATGAAAAAAGATCAATAACACATGAAATGAAACCAAAAAGAGTATATAATACATTTCTTTTATTATATTTAATATATTGAAAACAAAAAGAAAAAAAAAAGACAAAAAGAGTCGTTCCTCGTTAAAACAAAAACAGAAAACATATCCCAACTTATTTCTCTACGAATGAACAGAAGCAAAGATCAATAAAACACACACATGAAACCAAACCGGACCACCACCACTTTGTAGAAAATAGTAAGCATAATATCACTCAAAAAACTGACAAACTCCTCAAATCAAAGAGCGCGTCTGCGTTCTCCTGTGCGTTTGCGTTTTCAGTTTTTGGGAACGTTAAGCCTTAGACGGAAATCTTCTTCCATGAGAGGAAGTCCTTCTCTGAGCTTCACCTTTGGCTCCCAACCCAACACTTGTTTAGCCTTGCTTATGTCTGGCTTCCTCTGTCTTGGATCGTCCGGTGTGTTCTCCACCATCTTTATCTCTATGCTCGGATTGATAAGCTGCGTAAAACATTTCATTAAAGACCAAACAAGACGAATTAAAACTCTGGATTCATGGAAAACAGATTCTAACCTCCTTAACCGTTTCAGCCAGTTCCACCATTGTGAATTCACCTGAGAAACAGAGAGATTCAGACATAAGCTGATAGTTACAATCTCTTCAAGTTTAATGTTGGAAGGAAGATCTTCCGAAGAAGACAAACCTGGGTTACCGATGTTGATAGGCCCAGTATCATCGCCTTCCATGAGACGGATAAGTCCATCCACCATGTCGGAGACGTAGCAGAAACTGCGGGTCTGTGTCCCCGGTTTCTGAACTGTCAATGCCTCACCTCGGAGTGCTTGAGCAATGAAGTTGCTCACCACACGCCCATCATCGATGTTCATACGAGGACCATACGTATTGAAGATCCTAGCAATGCGGATTTCTACAAAATACCAAATGGGCCTCAAATAAGAATCTGATTCGAAAAGAAACAAAAAAAAAAACTGATGGTGTGTGAGGGTTACAAAACTGACCAATGCCGTGTTGCCTGTGGTAGTCAAACATCAAAGTCTCAGCTACACGCTTGCCTTCGTCATAGCAACTCCGAACACCTTTCATAATAAGCAAACCAGGTTAAGTTAAACAAAGCTGATGAGAGATATTTCATTCAATATAAAGATGAAGAAAGTTACCAATGGGGTTGACATTTCCCCAGTAGCTCTCTGGTTGAGGGTGGATGAGAGGATCTCCATACACTTCCGAGGTTGAGGTGAGCAGAATCCTATTATAACAAAAAAATCGAGTTAGACGAGAAACTAGAAGAAAATAATTTTGAGTAAGAGAAGAATGTGATGAACCGACCTAGCTCCAACACGCTTGGCAAGACCGAGCATGTTCATTGTACCCATCACATTGGTCTTGATCGTCTGCAGAAACAGAACAGATATTAGAGAAACCAATGCTTTTCTGATGGATGTTAAACATTATATATATATAGTTTCCGCACAAACCTTGACGGGGTTGTACTTGTAGAAGATAGGAGAGGCAGGACAAGCAAGATGGTAAATCCTATCAACTTCAATCAACAGAGGCTCCGTAACATCTATATATTTCAAAAAATACAGAGATGACGTATGATGATGGATATAAAACAACAAAAACCATATAAACTAAAGAGAGTCTAGAGAGGATATACCGTGACGAATGAGCTCAAACCTGGGGTGACCGATCCACTTCTTGAGGTTATCTTTAGAGCCAGTGAAATAATTATCAGCAACAACAACCTCATTCTTCTCATTTTCCATCAGCTTATCAACCAAGTGAGAGCCAATGAACCCAGCTCCTCCCGATATCAAGATCCTCATGTTCGACTACACCCAAACAACAACAACAAAAAAAAAAAAAAAAGACAAGGTTCAACCAATCAGATTAAACAACATCTGACTAGATCAAATCTAAGATGACACAAGAAGTTTTATCACAATGTAGCAAGCAACAAGGTTCAGATCTACGTGGCGTAAACAAGATTCTGTTTCGAGGATTTTCATTACAATAACAAGCTAAGATCCTTGTAACATAACCGATTCGGATTTGGACCAAACTAAAACAATGCATAAGGATTCAAGGTGGTCGAATCTTAATCTGAAATGGGTCGAATTGAAAATCTTACAAAAAAACAAGGATCTTATGAAAGGGTGGTCACCTGGAGAAACTTGGAATTGCGGAGAGGAGAAGGCAAAGGAGGGGCCTTTGAACCGTTCTGTTTCTCACTTGTCGCCGCCATTCGCTTGCCCTGATGAGATCGAAAACGAGTTTTAAATGAGAAACCTAAACTTGATTCTTCTGATCTGATGAGGAGAAGAGAGAGAGATCCGCTCCTTTATATACTACTCACGTGTATTTTTTTTTCAATTTAATTAAATACCACGATATAATTGATAATATTTGGTAATTAATATTATATAAAAAGCTTAGAAAGAAAAGAGAGACTTCAGAAACACGAAATGCGGAATTAAGATATTAGAAAATTACCTCAACTAATCACGATTATGTCTGACCTAACATGAATCTGACTTTTCATTTTTCCTTTTTAATGACTTTTTGCAGCTTTTATTTCCCAATTTCTCCAGTCTTTGAACAGTGTGTACAGCTTCCAGCTAGTTTTATTTTTTTGTCACCATTCTCAAAAGATTACAAGAGATCATTTACATGACGTCGACTCACCTTGACGTATATGCTACGTCTAGAATTCTTCTTTCGTATGGAGTAGTTTCACTTTTGAGTTATAACTTAGAAGCTATTTTGGGAAAAAATTAACTGGTATTTTTTTCTTAAGAAAATGTAATATGTAGTTAAAGTAACGTCCGGTTGAAACAATTGACATCTAGTATCTATATTTACTGAAAGAAAACAACGTATACGTGCAAATGTTCAAAACTAACTTTATACTCCTTGAATGTTTTCCGTTTGCGTTTACTCTTTCATATATCTGCATGTGACTATATTTTAAAATTAAAATATAATGTAGCCGGAAATACTAATATTATTATTTCATTTTGAAACAGAGAAAACACAAATATTTTATGGAAATTAATATCTGATTTTCTAATAATTAGAAAGTTTCTGACTTGTATACCTCTACATTGTCTAAGAGGAATCTCATGTCATATCAATATACTATAATTTAGCTTCCTTTTAGAGAATAAATATTTGATTTTACAAGGATTGATTACGATCATTTAACTATTAAGGGCTTGACTGGTTTTTCCGCTACTACGCACAAACGCAGCTTTTGCGGTTGGTAGCGATTGTTGGTATTTTGAAACAATCACAGAAAATGCTATAAATTGCTTCCAACCGTTTCGACCTATAAAAATAAAAAATAAAACTAACAAATATTCAATAAAAATTTTAAATTGAAATAATAGAAATTATAAAATGTATACATATTATATTTTAATTTATATTATAAAACTTTAAAATAAAAATATTTTTTATAATTTTAAAAATTTAATATTATGATTTAATAAATACAATTTTAATATTTATTATAATATTATGATTTTTAATACTTTTATAATTATATTTTTTTGTCACTATACTTTTATAATTATATATAATGTAAATATCGTTAATTTATTATTTAACAACTGTTTCGTTTGGTAGTAAACCAGTCATAAAAGTTCTGCAAACGCACCAATTTCTAACCGCTATACCAGTCGTACGAATCTCTAGAAAACGTTTAAAACCGCAATCACCCGCAACCGCTACGGTTACACCAGTCAGACCATAACTCGGTTAATACTTGCATGAAGAATTATTTTAAGAATCGGGTAATCCTAGAGATACTGGAGGAAAACATACTAACTATCTAATAAATGAAAATTGTAATACAATTAATAAAAAATATATAAAAGGCATCAAATAATATTCAGATATATATCTTCAACTAACTCGTTGTCCAATTGAGTAAGAAATACTTTTGGTGTAACACCAACCAAACTATAGAGTCTGACTTACGTTTTATCAACACAAAAGCACGTGGTTTCAGTTTTATAACAACAACAAATCGGCTAATTAACATTTTATTAGATAGTATTTCTCTCATCAATCAGAAAACAATTGTCTCGTAGCTTTTAGTCCTACATGCAAATGACATCACGCGGATCGGAACTGCACGCCGGTTTTATTTGATAAACCGGCAAGGCGTGTGAAGACATCAGACGCTTACAAAAAGCGTCTAAAGCACATAAAACGGAAACATACTTAACACAAAAACTAAACTGTGAACTGCAAACAGTGCCAAATAAGAAAGCTAATCATTCCTGACATCGAAGGTTCTGAGCAAAGAAAGCATATTCTTAAACGAGTAAAATTTTATCACTTTGATAGCCAGTTTCTCAAGAACAACACTTTTCAGAACGCTCTGATTCTCGAACGCAACAAAATGAAGATGTAAACGGGGTTCTAGCAAGTTGTGTTTGGACAGTTCTGAAGGGTTTCAGATAGGAAATCCGAAGAGCTTTAACTCCCTTAGATTTGATCACAACATTTCTTGAGACTTTCTGACACAGCGGCTCACTTTTTTCTTGAACTCGTCTCTCTTCTCTCCCCATTCTTTCTACACAAGAAAAAAAAAACACATGAGCAAGACCTACTCTTCAGTTGCAAACGAATCTGATAGGGTTGAAAAACTCACAGCAGCTTCAACGTTTGCTGGGGACTCATCGTTGGGACCAGAGAGCATAGATATAATACTCGACATAATATTTTCCAACCTGAAACAAATCACTCACAAGATCTAACCGGAGTAACTAATGTATGGTAATACTAAACAAAGAGTCTACTAGGCAGACAAAACACAAACAAAATCACAAATCCATTTTGAACATACAGTATGAACAGGGGTCCAGCGCTCGCTAGCAAGCTCATAACCGCCTGGATCATCACCAGGAGGATGCAGAATAGATATGCAAACACGACCATCAAAATAAACTGCATGGCATAAAATCAATTGCAAAGCTCAAGTCTTTTGAATCCTCTGTTCCAATCAAACAACAGAGTAAGAGAGAAACTAACCATTAGGATGCTAAATATCTGAAGTAAACCTCACGCTTGGTGGGCTATTAGGATAATTCTGCGGGAAGGTCATATGATAGCGTTAAAGAATCCTCCTTCACTGCAAAGTCACCAACTTTATTAAAAAGAAAAAACCCATAATAGCATTAAGACAAAAGGACAGAACAATCTTCACTTTCTCTGTTCCGATGTAATCTATTGAAAGCAATACCATTTCAAACAAACCCTTAACCAACAAACAATCCCAAGATCTAAATTGTTCTTTCAAATCTCTGTGAAAGGTCCGATAATGGTAACGCTCCATTCGAATATATTCTTCTCGTCGACGAGAATCCATCAACAGGGTGCTTACACAGATCTGAATCAAGAGACTGAGAAGGTGAGCAGTCAAGAAGAGAAGATTTGATACCGCATTGAATTTTTGCCCTGTTCGGGAATGAGACGCTGCGGCAAGCTACAAACGACCAGAAATGGACACAGATGAGGTCATCGCGGCAAACCGATGGGAGAGAAATAGTCGCTAGCGGCCTGAATGTTGAGTTCGGAATTCCAAAACAGCTGACGCTATTAAATCTGGCGATCAGAAGCATGTCACTCCTTAAAACTGGAAATGAACGCTGCGACTAAACCTAGAAAAAAGTTCTCCAGTTTTGCACTTTAAATTTCTGAAGGAGAAGGCTAGCTTGCGATGCCGAGGATCGAAATTGAGATTTCATTAATCGATTACAAGAAGGTTCTGGTCGGTTCTGATTCTTCAGGAACTGGGAGGGGGGTGGGTGAATCGATGCTCGGGGGCATCTCCACCGGCGCTCTTTATGTAAAAATGTTCAGCCCTGCCTTCTTTGTCACTCCATACTTACTTCTACTACTCTTTTTTTTTTTTTGCTAAAATATTTCTTACTATGTTCTAGAGAAAAAAAAAAGTTTTACATTGGAGATGCTCTTAGACCGGATTTTTTGGGTCGTGTTCGGAGTAGATTTTATCGGGTCCAGATCTTTTTGGGTTTTAAATATCTGGATCACATAGGATAATTAGTATTTGTTGGTTCAGGTTTTGTCGTGTCTGAATCGGTTCAGATCTTAGATAATTGGAACCAATAGAATAATTTAAATTTATCAATTCAGGTGCGATTCAAATCTTGTTGGATCCGCCCCAAAAACCCAAAACACACAAAAGTGCATGAAAATATTTAAATATTCAAAAATGTCTAAAATTATACCTAAAATCTAAAATTTTATCCGAAACTCAAAACTATACTTGAAAACCAAAATCCAAAACTTAAAAAATACCCATTACCAAAAATATACTGAAACATCCATATATACCTAATATATACTAAAAGTTTAGTGTATTTCGGGTACCCATCGGATTTCGGATTCGGGTTTGGTCGGATCCAAAACCCCCGGATCCTCTACAACAAGACCCAGTGAAATAAAATGACATTATCTGTATCCGACTGGTTTAATTAGATTTTTTGGGTCGGTTTCAGTTAAGGTTTTCGGATCCGGATAAAATGACCTACTATGAAAACCATATGGAAAAAAGCTAGGATCCGCTACAAACAGTCCATTCGAAACAGAATATACTCCCACCCAGAACAGATTCGAAATAGACCGGCTCAGATTAGTTTTGTTTGGTTCCAGACTATTTACGTGATGGGTATTGTTTACGAAGACGTGGATGATGATTCAGTTCTGATTCTTACCCAAAACTGGTCGATTATTAAAACGAAATCCTTGTTTAAAAATTAAAAACATAGAATTAAGGCGTTATTGATTTATATATTTTGATTGATTTAGAAATATATGTAGTATTTATAAATTCAAGTAAAATATATAGATTTTCAAATTCTCTCGGATTAGTATTTACAAATCTGGAGGTTTTACTTTGGATTTGAATCTTTTTATTTTTAGTAAAGAAATCCGTACAAATCCATTTAAATCCATAATGAAATCAAATCTATTAATAAATCCGTATGATGGAATAACACTTGATTTGAATTAGAATTTATAAATCATTAAACCAGTACTATATGATTTCAATACGGATTTTAAAATCATAAAACCAATAACACTAGATTTAGTTTGGATTTTCAAATCCATTAATAGGCCTGGGCATTCGGGGTCCCAATCGGGTTTCGGTTTTATCCAATCGGGTTTCGATTTTATCCAATCGGGTTTCGATTTTTTGGGTTTGACAAAATCAGCCCCATTCGGATTATATGAAAATTCGGTTTGGGACCGGTTCGGGTTCTATCGGGTTCGGGTCGGGGTTAGTAAATCATCAATGAACCAGTACAACCCGATGTACTTTCGGGTTTGGGTCCCAATCGATTCTTCTGTTTAAAAATACCTGATTTGTACCTACTTTGTAACCAAAACATAAGTAAAATCGGGTTTTTTCTGTTTAAAAGTACCTGATTTGTACCTATTTTATAACCAAAACATAAGTAAAATCGATTCAAAAATAAGAAAAGAACATCAAACATGATCATTCAAAATCAAACGAAAAGTAAACATAGTTATTGATAGAAAGAAAACCAAATAATTAAAAGTTTAAAACGAAAACTAAATTCTCATGAAATGAGAAACATTATTCAATTGAAACAAAACTAGAATCTAAAAACTTCAAGCTTCAACGGCCATCTTTAACCATCAACCTTCGTATAATATAATCACTAACCTTCATGTGATAGATAATTATTTTAAATGTTTAGTAACATCTTAATGTATTTTGGATACATATTAAAGATCATGTTTGGTACAAGTTTTGAAATTTTGAATATTTCGGGTTCTATCGGATATCCATTTAAGTTCGAGTTCGGTTCGGATAATACCCATAACCCGAAATACCGTAAAACAAGATCCATTCGGTATTTATGTCGGGTTTGGATCGGTTTGGATTCAATTTTATCGGATCGGGCTCGGTTCAGATTTTCGGGTTCGGTTTATTTGCCCAGCCCTATCCATTAACTCGAACTCGAGTTTGGAAGGTGAATAGACACATATGTTACCATGGGACAATTTTAGTTTATTTGTAAATAATTATTTTCTTACTAGTATAACATATAAATATACTTATATACATAAGCTAAAATAGTTATATATATATATATATATGTGTGTGTGTAATATAGTATTCGAGTTTTAAACGATTCTGAAATTTCATTACCAAACTCATCCAAAACCGGTAAAAACCGATTCATATCCTAACAAAAACACTTGCGAATTGTTTTGGATACAAAATCATTATATTTGATTTTTCCGGAACCGATCTAAATACTCGAGATCTTATTCCTAATCCATTACATACCTTACCATTCTAACCAATAGGGTTCTGACGAGGTTTTCTTCTACTTTCTGTCAAGTTTCTCAATTCTTGTTCTGCCGGTTTCTATCAATCTTTATTTGATAGAAAATTGATGTTTGTGACCGGAAAATTCCAGTTCACTTTTTTCGGCATGTAATTTTCATTTCATTTAAACTTTAAAATATACTTAATATTTAGAATTGTAATTGTGAGTTTGCAATAAATATAGAAAACAATGTTAATTATTTGGGCTCACTGGTTATAAAATTAGCATGCATTTGGTGCATGTAATTAGAATACGTTTGATGATTTTACTCCGTGCACAGTAAAACTGTAAAAGATGATTCATAAGGTACTATTGTCGTATCTTAAACATAATTAAGATACAATATCTAGACCAAAATATTATAAAGTAACATGACAAACTTTCAGCAACGACAAAATAAAAAAACAACAAGACAACCTAGAACATGGTGAGGTCAGCGCACATTGACCCTTTATTTTACTTATGGTAAACCATACTCATCATCCACACGATGATATGCGTCTCACTTCACTTGACACTGCAGCAATACAAACAACCAATGTCCAAGGGTATAAGTTTGGTTCATTAACCATGGTCTTTAGATTAGTAATCACATATATATACGAAAAAAGAGAACGTGAACTTGAATTTAGCCGAAGAGAACGATAAGCTTACTTGTCGCAGTTGGTGCTCATGGAGATAGAATAGGGAATGCTAACACTGCACTTTCCAGGAAGGCCAGACGCTAGACTTGGATTGATGCTCTTTGCAGCGGCCTTTAGGCATTTGCATGCTTGTTGGCGGTCCGGTGTGGTTTGAGCCAGATCATTCAATTTTCTGACTCCCGCACAACATGGACCCGGCACCACCGCCCCACCTTTCGATAGGTAGGTGGCACATGGAGCCAAGCTACTTGTCACCGTACCACATGTGAGTGCTGCATCTACTGATGCGGCAATGCACACCATCAAAACAAGGCATGTAAAGAACTTCAGAGCCATAGCCATGTGTTTTGATTTTTTCCTTTTTTGTGATAAGGTGATTTGGTTGAGTTGTGTTTACTAAGATTTTGTTTTGCTGTTGGACGTGAGAAAAGCCTGAGGTCGTGATGCGTTTATATATGGACTTTAGATGGAAAAATGATGACTAAGTAGATCGTTTGTTAGTAGCTAGAGTGCATTTACTTTGGTTTAAAAATCGAATGAAATATCAACAATTATAAATACCGTTCGACTAGAAAATTTCCAACGTGAAACTCTATTTTTTCTTCCTAAATGAAAATATGGAGTAAAATACTCCAACCATACTTCATTTCTCATTCCATAGTGAAATAGGATAGTGAACAAACAACAAAAATAAATTATTCCATTTACATAGTAAATTTCATTATAAAATGAGAAATATAGTAGGATTGGAGTACTTTTAGATTTATATTCTTTTTTACTCTATTTTAAAATAAAAAATGGAATAAGATAAGAGATGCCTAACAAAATGTGAAACTGAGTGACGCTTACACAACACCAAACACCACAACGCTCCCAACTATATATCCCCATCACATTAACTAATTTATGGATTTTTTTTTGTTGCATTAATTTATGGATTCTATGAAGAATATATTGTCATTAGATTTAGCAATTTTCGAGAAAGATATATAGTCTAGCCATTAGTGTTTTATATTTGTTTAATTATTTTGTTATATTATATATTTAAATTTCAACAATGAATATTGATAGTAAAGAAAAATAAATTGGCAGAATTCACATTTTGTAACATTCTCAAAGGATGTGTGGAAAATGATCTCAAGATCGAAGGAAAGGCAAGCTTTACGATATAAGCCCATGTTAGAAAACGTGGCTAACTCGGCCAATTAGAAGGCGTTGGAACGCTTTGGGGTGACTAACCGTGGCGATCACATCAAAATCAGCCAAAAGTCAGGTTCATAATCTAAATAAAAAATATTTTGTGTGATTAAAGCATGAAATTGAATGTTGGATAACAAATATAATGTTTTGATGTATAAATGATAGGAAAACTGCAAAAAATGATAAATCATGTTAAAACTGTGTGAGGCGGTCATAGAAATCTTCTGCAAAAAAAAAACCCTACTAGCAAGAAGATGATGTTTGAAATTTAACATGATTACCAAAAAAAAAAAAGATGATGTTAATTATAAGTTTACCATTAATAAAAGAAATAAAACGCAAAAGTGACTCATCTACGCTCAGCATAGTCTTTAGTAAATAGAGTATCTGGTTCAACAGGACCGTTAAGTATTTGGTATCTTTCTCGTAAACAAAGATTTAATATATACTTTTATACGAAAATTAAGAAAAATACTCAAAACTAATATCTGATTAGTCCACAATTAATTCCCAATTTTTTATTAACTCCCTATGCTATAACCCATTGTTAGACTCACGCCTAGCTTACTTTCGAACATTGTATATAAGTGAAAGACATGAAGGTATTTCTCTTATGTAGCATTGTTGCTTGAAAGTACATACTAGTGTTAGCAAAAAATAAAAAAGGTACATACAAGCGAAATACATTACTAGGTTTTTTCTCTTATACAGTATTGTTTATTGAAAGTGTATAATAGCTTAATGCATGGAGGTTTACTTGTACATTTATAGTATGCACACAATTAAAAAAATTGGATTCACCTCTAAATAAAATACTCTATAATTCATAAATCCCTGATCGCAGTGCATTGTTTTAATTTGGTTATATAGCCAATTCAGGTCTAAATCCTACTAATATAAAAGTCGGCAATCATGTTAAAATTCATACTGGAATTCATACGACATCTCTTCCCGAATCTCACAGTAGATTCCCTTATCAATTCAGCATCATGCACATGGAATTCTCAGGTAATTCGGTTTTGGGTGGACCCCGAAGATATAAAGATTATAGAAAGCATTCCTTTGAGTAGGCATCGACTAACAGATCAAGATGGATGACATTTCACCACAAATGGAAAATACACGGTAAAATCAGGTTATCAAGTGGAACGAGTGTACCTAGATAGAGAAAGGCCCCTATAGGAGTACGGCCCCACAGTTACCCCCCTTACAGCACACTCTTGGAAGGTTCGGTGTCCCCCAAAAATCAAACATTTTCTTTAGCGGTTAGCTTCAGGCTGTGTAGTTGTAAAGACAATTTTAAGGAGCAGGGGGATCCAGGGTGATGTCCAGTGTGCCAAATGCGGAGCAAGCGAGGAATCCATAAATCATGTTCTCTTTGAAAGTCCTCCGGCTGTCCAAGTTTGGGCCCTCTCAAGATCCCTTCAAACGCAGCCATCTTTCCCACTAAGGCTTTGTACACAAATTTGGATTATATTTACTGGAGGGTGTCTTTGTTTATGTATGATCATCAATTTTCATGTATTTTATGGTACATTTGGAAGGGACGGAATAATATGGTGTTTAGTAATATTGATGTTGATCCTAAAAATACTCTGAAATTGGCAGAGACTGAATCTTTGCTTTGGGAAGAGGCACATATTTCAGCCAAAAGTGGTGCCATTCAATCGCGAGAGGTGGAGGAGTTTATCTTACCTTTGATACCAGGGTGCTGGTGTTTTACGGATGGATCATGGAAAGATCATGATGTTTTTTCGGGTCAGAGTTGGTATAGTACTTTACAAGGTTTTGAGGGTCTTCTCGGAGCAAGGAATACGAGGGCAGGTCTTTCTCCGTTACATTCGGAAATGGAAGCCCTCATATGGGCTATGGAAAGTATGAGGAACTTACGTCAATATCATGTTACTTTTGCAACGAATCGTATTCAATTGGTGAAGATGGTTTCTGCACCAGAAGAATGGCCAGCCTTTGCGAAATATTTGGAAGACATCAAGATCCTTAGAGAAATTTTCAATCAATCAGACATCATTCATATTCCCTGGACGATGAATACAAAGGTGGACAGTCTGGCGTGGAGTACCAGGAAGCAAACGTCTTTCGTTGTTCATATGGATGCAGAGTTACCGAAGTGGTTTGCAGAGTCTTCATAGAGTGTTTAAGTCGATGTAAAAAAAAGAAATACATGCACAGCTGACCAAACAACATCAAAGTTCGTTTTCAAACGGGAATCAAACTAATTTTTGTTTTTTCATTTTGGGTTGTGTAATGCACAATTTTTTTTTAAAAAAATCTTCTTCTTTTATGAGCTTGTGATAATGCTTCCCCGATGTGAAAGAGAACTTTTGGCATGAAGGGTTGATGTATGGTGTTGATACTATCGGACAAGAATCATCAAGGGACATCATACAAGATTTGGAAAAATGGTTTATTCGTCTATGAATTAGTTGTTTCTGGCTTCTTCACACATAAACTTTTAAAATATGCCAAAAATCACTTGAACAACTCTATTTTTTGAGTTACATACACAAACTATTGATTATAAACTAATTCCCGTAGCTAAAACGGTAAACGAAAATCAAACATTTTCTTTAGCGGTTAGCTTCAGGCTGTGTAGTTGTAAAGACAATTTTAAGGAGCAGGGGGATCCAGGGTGATGTCCAGTGTGCCAAATGCGGAGCAAGCGAGGAATCCATAAATCATGTTCTCTTTGAAAGTCCTCCGGCTGTCCAAGTTTGGGCCCTCTCAAGATCCCTTCAAACGCAGCCATCTTTCCCACTAAGGCTTTGTACACAAATTTGGATTATATTTACTGGAGGGTGTCTTTGTTTATGTATGATCATCAATTTTCATGTATTTTATGGTACATTTGGAAGGGACGGAATAATATGGTGTTTAGTAATATTGATGTTGATCCTAAAAATACTCTGAAATTGGCAGAGACTGAATCTTTGCTTTGGGAAGAGGCACATATTTCAGCCAAAAGTGGTGCCATTCAATCGCGAGAGGTGGAGGAGTTTATCTTACCTTTGATACCAGGGTGCTGGTGTTTTACGGATGGATCATGGAAAGATCATGATGTTTTTTCGGGTCAGAGTTGGTATAGTACTTTACAAGGTTTTGAGGGTCTTCTCGGAGCAAGGAATACGAGGGCAGGTCTTTCTCCGTTACATTCGGAAATGGAAGCCCTCATATGGGCTATGGAAAGTATGAGGAACTTACGTCAATATCATGTTACTTTTGCAACGAATCGTATTCAATTGGTGAAGATGGTTTCTGCACCAGAAGAATGGCCAGCCTTTGCGAAATATTTGGAAGACATCAAGATCCTTAGAGAAAGTTTCAATCAATCAGACATCATTCATATTCCCTGGACGATGAATACAAAGGTGGACAGTCTGGCGTGGAGTACCAGGAAGCAAACGTCTTTCGTTGTTCATATGGATGCAGAGTTACCGAAGTGGTTTGCAGAGTCTTCATAGAGTGTTTAAGTCGATGTAAAAAAAAGAAATACATGCACAGCTGACCAAACAACATCAAAGTTCGTTTTCAAACGGGAATCAAACTAATATTTTTTTTTTCATTTTGGGTTGTGTAATGCACAATTTTTTTTAAAAAAAATCTTCTTCTTTTATGAGCTTGTGATAATGCTTCCCCGATGTGAAAGAGAACTTTTGGCATGAAGGGTTGATGTATGGTGTTGATACTATCGGACAAGAATCATCAAGGGACATCATACAAGATTTGGAAAAATGGTTTATTCGTCTATGAATTAGTTGTTTCTGGCTTCTTCACACATAAACTTTTAAAATATGCCAAAAATCACTTGAACAACTCTATTTTTTGAGTTACATACACAAACTATTGATTATAAACTAATTCCCGTAGCTAAAACGGTAAACGGTGATATTAAAACATTAACTTGGTTTATGATAGGTGGAGAATCGGTTTAATTTGGGATGATAAAAAAAGAATATACGACGTTTGTCCTTCTTCTTCTTCTTCTTCTTCTTCTTCTTCTTCTTCTTCTTCTTCTTCTTCTTCTTCTTCTTCTTCTTCTTCTTCTTCTTCTTCAGAGATCGTTTTACTTTTCATCCTCAATTGGGGATAAAATTTATTATTCTGCTGAAGAATAAAACGTTTTTCATCATGCATAAAGAAATAAGAGCAGTAACTATTAGCTTACCAATCCCCATGTATTCTCACAAGGAACTATAAAATTGGCGCAGTATAGGACGCTTGATTGGTTCCGTAAACGGATGTTAGTCTCAGGTTTCGGTGCTGCAAGGATTGATATAGTAACCGGTTGGGGTATACACTAATTTCTGGATTGAGGAGAATACATAATAGTGCGGGTTTGATCAGACTACTTTGGAAATCTGCTTATGGTGTTAATATTCTTTTTTTATCAATCCAAACTAAACCGGCTCTCCACCTGTCATAAACCAAGTTAACATTTAAATAACACCGTTTACGGTTTTAGGAGAATTAGTTTTAAATTGATAGCTTGTGTATTTAATTCGAAAAAATAGAGTTGTTCATGTGGTTTTTGGCATGGATTAAAAACTCTTGTATGAAAAAACCGGGAACAACTAGTTTACAAGGGAATTCCTATGTTCATGTGATTTTTGGCATGGTTTAAAAGTTCGTGTGTGAAAAAGTCGAGAACAACTAGTTGGTAGAGGAATAAACCATTTTATCTACAAGATTTCGACAAATTTGCCCATGTGTATAGTACGCATTCACATATTAACCTCAGAAAAGGGCCTATTTGACCTTTACGCGTCATGCTTATTCCTTCACGAACTTTATAGTAGTACATATTCCACACTGAACTGAACAAAAGTTTAAAAATACTATATGAACTTTACACATCGTGCCTTTTCATTCTCAAACTTTATAGTAGTGCATAGAAACTAAAAAAAAAATCAAACATAGCACATAGACTCTAAAAATCGTGCTTTTATATATAGACCGTCAAAGGTGGTAGTCATCTGTTAATTTATCAAAACAACGTCATTTATGATAAATTCTGTAAAATTAAAATTTTTAAAATACAACATGGACTCTCAAAGTTGTGCTTATATATATTGACCGTCAAAGGTGTTAGTCATCCTTTAATTTATCAAAACAACGTCATTATGGATAAATTTTGTAAAATTATTCGTTGATTTGTAATTTTTTAATTTTACAAAATCTATCCAAAATGACGTCGTTTTGATAAATTAACGTATGACTAACACCTTTGACTTACCGACAAAAAAAAGAAAAAAAGGACTAACACTTTTGACGGTCAATATATATATATATAAACACGATTCTGAGAGTTCATAGTGTTTTTAAATTTTAAATTTTACCGAATTTATCTAAAATGCTGTCATTTTGATAAATTAACGGATGACTAACACGGAAAAAGGCCTATTTCAATATGAATTTACGTGTTGGGCCTATTCCTTCACAAACTCTGTAGTAGTGCATTTTCTATACTGAACTAAACGAAAATTTAAAAAATACTAAATGAACTTTACGCATCAGAAATGACAAGGCGCAACGCGTAAAATTCATGTAGTATTTTCAAATTATTGTTTAGTTCTGTATGGAATACGCACTATTAGAAAGTTCGTGAAGGAATACGTACGACGCATAAAATTCATGTTGAAATAGGCGCTTTAACCTTTGCCGGCACAGTGTCAAAATAATTTCATTGAGAAATATATTTTGATTTTAATAATTATGCATTAATATAATAAAATGTTAAATTAAAATGTTATTACTTGTTAGAGACAGAAAAAAAAAGTATTTCACCGACGAACAACTTCCACATTTCAAATTGAATCAATCAACTTCTTTATGTATATGCTGATTTTTATATACGATGCCAAAACAAGGACTTAACCAAATTCACACAAACACCATTACTTTATGCTATTGCTGATATCGCATGTTTAATTGTTCTTACTTTAAGGAAATGTAAACTGTGGAAAGTTAAGACCATACATAGACTACGACAATCTAACTAACGGCCGATCACAATACTGGTAACAAATCATCGTCCCATAATTTTTTTTTTGAACAACTAAATTCATTAAAGAAGAGAGATTGTTAAGCCCGTTAAAGGCCACTTATAGTCTTAACATGAATGTTAAATTTATTCGAATAAAAAAAAACGTTTTTACAATGAATGCAACTCTTTTTGTAGTAGGTTTACTATAACACTTAGAACCAAAACATTTGAAGCTCCCTATCCATCAATCAACAATTGGCAAACCACACTTGCATATGCTTGTCGAATCTGCCATTTCTGCTGCCTCGTAGCGAGTCGATACGGTTGCGAATCAGCATATCAATGAAACTTGTAAGGTGAGCTTGGTCACGCGATGGTTCCCCATGCTTCCTACCATTCCTCTCTTGCCACAGAGAGTGCACCGTAGCTTGGAAAGCATAACGAAGCAAAAACAGAGAGGTGCTGTTCCAGGTTGTATCCACCTAGAAGGACAGGATGTTGTTCCAGACAGTGGTATATCTCGACCCCATCAACTTGCGAATTAGATTACTCCAGACTCATGCAGAATAATCACAACTGAAAAAGAGATGGTCTCTCGACTCAGTTGCATTATTACAAAGAGGGCACACTGCATCCACCTGCAGATTCCATTTTTTCAAACGGTCACCTGTAGCGAGACGATCATGCACTGCAATCCAAATCATTACAGAGTACTTTGGAGTGGCAGGAGAACCAAACACCCCGAAACCAGAACACTTTAGGAGATAACTCTCTTGTGATGTTCCATGTTTGAGTAGTACAGAAAGCTTCCTTAAAGATGCCGTTCATTCCCTTTCACATTAGAACATCAGCGTCTTGTGTAAGACGTTGTGCTCGAAGTTTTAATATCTCATTCTCTATTTGGGTGAGAATGTTTACTCGATGCCTTCTGGTTATATATTTCTGGACAGCCCTCTCTACTGTATCATTAATATGTATTCCCATATCAATGCACCCACGCATCCCTGTCAAGTCTTTAAGTCGTCTCATAGGCGACCAGATGTCATACCACAAGGAAACAGTAGTTCCACTGCGCACCTCCACCATGGTTAATTTATGTGCTATGTCCCGATACTTAAGTATCTTTTTCCATAGCCAAGACCCAAGAGAGATTTTCGAGTTTGTGTTCCAGAAGGAGCCTTTGCGAATCAGATAATGACGAATCCATCGAACCCAGAGCGAGTTATAAGAAAGTATTCTCCATATCAGCTTCAGAGTACTGACCTTATTCATCTCTTCCAATGAACGTAGGCCAAGTCCACCCTTCTCCTTGGGTTTACATACATCAGACCACACAACTTTGTTTGTGTTTAGTGCAGGTCCGGACCATAAAAAAGCCGAACACAACTGGTCGATCTCCTTAATACATTGCTTTGGTAACTTGAATACTGACATCCAGAAGTTGACCAAGCTGTGTATAACTGAGGCTATCAACGGTAATCTGCCTACTAGAGATAAATGTCTAGCCGTCAAAGAGGAGAGACGTTTTCTAACTCGTTCGACCAAAGGACTGTAGTCATTAACCGACATCCGCTTCGATAGCAGAGGTAAGCCTAAGTATCTCACCGGTAGACAACCCGACTCGAATGGAAAGTGAGCAAGAATTTCAGCCTGAGTTCCTTCCTCCACTCCAGCTATGAATATTGTCGATTTTTCAAGACTTATCTTTAGTCCTGATATGCCAGCAAACTCTTCAAACACCTTCAGAATTCCATCGATAGAATCTTTTTCTCATCTGAGAATACTATTATATCATCACCAAAACCTAAATGGGTGATCTCCAGGTCCTGACAGTAAGGGTGATAGCCAAGTTTCCTGTCCTTTGCCGCCTTATCCAGTAGCTTCGAGAGCACTTGCATACTGATCACAAATAAATAAAGGGATAAGGAGAAACCCTGGCGAAGCCCTCTCCCACTCTGGAAATATCCAGCCAACTCACCATTTATCTGAAATGAAAAAGATGCGAGCTCAATACATTTCTGAATCCACAAAACAAACCGGTCAGGGAATTTTATTGCTTTAAGAGTAGAGAGTATGAACGGCCACTGCACTGAATCGAAAGTCTTTGGAATATCTATTTTTACTGCACATCTTGGAGAGACTGTACTCTTGTGATAACTCTTAACAAGCTCGGATGCCATCATCAACACATTCTCCATCAGTACCCTGCCCTTGACAAATGCTGATTGATTATGAGAGATGAACTTTGGTAAGATTGTCTTCAATCTATTCGCTAGAATTTTTGAAATGAGCTTGTATAACACATTACAGCCGGAGATAGGTCTGTGGTCTTTCATGTAGATAGCTTGCTGTTTCTTAGGAATGAGGGCCAGTATTGTGGAGTTGATACCTTTGGGAAGGAAACCTGTATCGAAAAAAGATTGGACTGCTACCACCAAATCCTTTCCAATGACTTCCCATGCTGATTTATAAAACTCACATGTATATCCGTCTGGACCAGGAGACTTGACCCCTGCCATGGCGAATAGAACCTTTTTAATTTTCTCTTCCAGAACTAGCATCATAAGAGTTGTTTGATCTGAGTCCTCACACTCAAGCTGCAGCAAATTTTTAAGCTCATTCTCTGATGTCCCAACGTAGTATGTAGGTTTTAAATTCAAAAAATCACTGAAATAGTCAACAGCTTCTTGTTTGATCTCCTCTTGATTGGATGCAATGGTACCATTATTTCGCTGTATCTTGTTTATAGCATTCTGATCTCCCGGGTCTTAACCGCTTGATAGAACTGCTTGTTGTTTCCATCCCCCACATTGAGCCACCTGAGCTTTTCTTTATGGCTAACAATCTTCTCCTCCAATCGTGATAAGAACATCCACCTTTCATAGGCTGTCGCTTCCTCCTTCATCGCCTCCTGAGACGGATTTGTGAGGGGTTTTCCTTGACATTCACATAGCTTAATCCATGCTGTTTTTGTTTTCTTCTCTATATCTCCCAAATTCTCTTTGCTCAACTTCCTCACCAAAGGTTTCAAGTCCTTCAGTTTCTTTGATTGTCTGAACATGGCCGATGTTGAGTTGTACAACGGACCAGACGTACTCAAATAGTCTTTCAGCATCGGCATAAAGCCTGGTGTGTCAACCAATGCATTTGTAAATTTAAAGGGATGCCTAGGTTTGCGTTGTTCCGGCTGGAGTAGGATACGGCAGCGAACATGGTCTGAACAGCCTCCTGGTTCAAAGACACAGTAGGCCTGAGGATAGAGTTGATACCAAGCATCATTCATCAATGTGCGATCCAGTTTCTTACATATCAGTCCAGCATCTCTTTTATTACACCAAGTAATTTTTGGGACCTTGGTAAGCCATATCTGTTAGGGAGCAATGACTAACGACCTTCAGAAATTCTCTCATAACACCAGCTGACCTTTTACCGAATGTTCTTCGACGTCTAAGATTTTGTTGAAATCACCAAACACAAGCCATATTTTATTAAGTATCATTGGAGAATCATGATGCTGTTTCAGATCCTCCCAAAGCTCCATTCTTTCCTCCCCAGTGTTCAAAGCGTACACAAACGAACAAAAGATTTCTTCCGTCTTCCCTTCTAGCAGGATTGAACACGTTATTAGTTGTCGAGAGCAGTAGCAGGGAGTTACCCTAACTGTAGACCTCCAAACAACCCAATTCCAACTTAACCTTCCATACTCATCATTTGAAATAGATGACCAGCCACGAAAAATAGAGGATATAATATCCTGGGCTATGTTCTCCTTGACTCTTGTCTCTATTAAGCAACCTAACTGAAAATTTCCTTTTTGGATCTAATCTTTGACAACTGTTTGCTTTGTTAGTTTGTTGAATCATCTAATATTCCAGAAAAATCCAGACATCAGAGAGGCTTTCGGAAGTTCATTTTATTCAAAATATTAGGGGTAACATCCTTAGTTTTTTGAACAGATGCTTCAGACAGAAACTTTTATGTTTTGCTTTGGAGCTTCTTGGAATAGACTGTCGAGGCACTAATATTTCCTTCTTCCTCTGCTTCTCTACATGTTCCACCTCATTTTTTCTCATTAAGACCACTCTGCTCATCCCCTACCTCCAAATTTTCTTCGCTCGCATTAATTTCCTCTGCCTTAGACTTTTCTGATTCGTTTTGTTGATCTGCCTCCTCAACAGTCTTATCCTTATTCTGCTCGCCACATTCATTCTGATCAACTATCTCCCCTTCCTCAGTTGCTAGTACTGAGATCCTTGAGTTGGTTAGAATGGACACATTTCCAAACTCCAGCGATTGTCTTGATTTATCCGGAGACCGACACGCTTTCCCCGGAGAAACTTCAGACCATCCCAGTTCTGCCAAATATTTACTCACCTCTGGTATCCGCCTTTTCAACAGCCTCCTCGGATACTGCCTCTTTGGTACCAACCTCCACATTTTCAACCTCCTTTATGCTAATCTCCTCCTCAGCACTTATACCTTTTTTTGTTGATTCACTTCCTTAATCTGGTGATCGTTCCTTATTCGTTGTTCGGAACTTAATGTATTATTCTCTGTATTGTTCTGTTGAACCTTTTGTGCTAAACAGACTTTAGCAAGATGCCCCCACTTCTCACAATTTTCACACCTTGTCGGCAGCCATGGATATGTGTATTCCACCAACGTTTCTTTTCCATGAAAATTGAAACTCAGAGCCCGGGGAAGCTCTTTTTTAAGATCAGCCTTGCCAAATATTTTTGCCACCTTTATATTTAAGCATTGAGCAGTTTCTGGGTGAAGCCGGTCTGGAACACCAATGGGACATGCTGCAAAGCTTAATCCCTTCCATGAAAACATATTAGCAGGTATATTTTCATGTATATCCACATTGAAATGGCCTTTGCTTCCTGTTGCGTCTCCTCCGGAAAAGTTGGCCATTTGGACAGGACAACAGGGACCTGCGCTAGATTCCACATCCCCCTTCGTAGAACTCTTTTGTGCAGCGCAGCATCGCAAATCCGAAACTTCATAGTTGTAGCATTCACCAGAAAGACTTTAATCGGTTGGGACGTGTCACCCATGGCCCAGATTTTATTCACTATCGCGTGAACTTTAGCGATATGAGGCACATCAGTTAAGAAATTACCAATCAGAAAATCCTCCCAGAGCGGTGAAGCATCTTGGAAAACTTCATCAGGAACATCAACCGAACCAACTCCTTCCTTGACACAAACATCAACTTCGTACTCTTGCAACCCTTTCTGACCCTTTTGAATAGCCTTAACCTAATTCTTCTTATTCTCTTTCAAAACCATCGTAGTAGTCTGCTGGGACTCTCCCAAGAGAGTCGGAGTCGACGACTCCTCCATCGGAAGTCCGAATGTCGGCGCCAGGGAGAGTGCCTTGTGAGAGAATAAACCTCAAAACCCTAATCGTCCAAAAATCACCCTCCGAGCGATATGGTGCGTTTCAAAATTGCAAGATATATATATATATATATTATAAAACAGTCTTAACATTTTTAGAACGATAAACAAAGGAGAAAGAGATAGAACGGAAACAAGGAGAGACACGATTAATGCTTGCAATTGATGGCTCGAATGAGCGTTAGATTATCCGAAAGGACTTGAAGGTCTTCAAGGTCCATGGCGATTGCATGGTGGAGACTAGATCGACATGCGAGGCCTTCTGCCATGAGGGGAGAGCTTACGAAGCCTTGGGTTTCCCAGCCCTTGTTGGTTGTTTTGAGAGAGAATCTGTGAAGATCCAGCCGAACCCTGCTTGTCGAGATTCTTTCCTCTATGAGACGTTAGTATTACATCTTGTGATGGTTGTCGGTAAGGGGCTTTCTGATTGAATCTTCTGTGAGTAATGAATGGCTGTTTGCTGATTTCTCGGTGTTGGTTGTGCAGAGATCATTCACGAAAAGCTATAAGATTATAAGTGGCCACTTCTTCTGGAGATCGAGATTTACCTTCAAAGATTAGTTGATTCTTAGAGGTCCACATATTCTAGCATACCAGGATAGGATATTAGTAGAGATTCCGGATGGTGGATGGCATATGAAGCTCCGAGAAGCTATCACAACCTTTTCGAAAGAATCCAGAGTAGCTAGGTGAACTAAATTCTTCAAAGGTATCAAACTCGAAAATTTACTAGCGAGCGAGCATGACGCACATATATGCATTATAGTTTTTCTATTGCCGCATCTTTGGCAAAGTATTTCAGGAATTAAAATAATATAAACTAAAATAATATAAAAAGATTCAACATTTTATCATCAATTTTATATACTAAACCTTTTTCTCAGTTCTTCTTTTTAATCAAGATGTAATATGATTTTTATATAAAAACATATATTTATATGTTATATATAATAATTATGTAATACTTATTGCCAACAGAACTAGTCCTGAAAATTTGAGTGCCTATTCAAATTAAAAATATTTATAAATTTACATATATTTTCAAATTAAGTTTTATATTAAAATTATAAAAAAAAATCATCCCAGATAATATAATATAAAATAAAAATTTAAATAGAATCCACATATTTTTAAAATATGCTGAAATATAAAAACTATATGATGTTTTATTTTAATAGAATCCATATCTGTTTATTTTTCATTATTATGTTTATGTATATATAAACTATAATAATATAAAAATGATTCCACATTTTATCAAATTCTTCTTTTTATTCAAGATGTAATATGTTTTATTTACTATGACATTAATATATATATAAGCATATCTTTTAAATAGGGGGCCCGATTCAAATGTTTCACAAAAATGGAGTCAAATCTGTATGGTTGCCAAACAAAATTTTCCCTCCCTTTTAATATTAATTGTCCTTTTAATTTTTAAAATTTGTTTTAATATAAGTGTACTGTAAGTTTTACATTTTCAATACTTATACTAAACAGATTTCCAACTTTTATAGTGTATTAAATAGAGGTAGAACATAAAATTTATTAGCTTTCTTAAGTCATATGCAAAAAAAAAATTATACGACAATAATTAAGAAACAGAGAATATGTAATAAAAAAGTTGTCACGTTTATGCTTTATAGGGGAAACACACACAACAAAACATAACGTAAAAGCAAAGGTATGAGTGGGTTATGGTCTTCTCCAAGTTTTTTTTTTTTTTTGGTGTGGGGGTGGTGGGGGGTGGGTGTTTAACGCTTAGAGGAAACAGTGGTTCATAATCTGAACATGACATTGTCACGTAGACGAAGATGATGCAGCAACGTTGTCTTGAGACGCTGGTGCGGTAGCAGTGACGTTGTTCCTCGGTTCTACTCTTATATCGACTTCCTCTTCATCGCTGTCACATTTATATACATGTGGCGGCAGCAGTTCTGGAGTTGAGCATCTCAGTTCCAATTCCATCAACACCTGTCTCATGAGTGGCCGTTTCCTCCTCTTCCGATTCAGACAGTTTTTGGCAATCTGCGCTGCTGCCACGATTTGTCCCACATTGGATTCAATTTTAATCCGAGCATCGATAATTTCAAGGAGTTTGTTTTCCTTCATGGCACGGCTAAAATAGGTCGCTAGCATTCTATTTTCCGGTGACCTAGTGAAACAAATGGGCGTATCGCCAGTAATAAGCTCTGCAAGTATTACGCCAAAACTGTATACATCACTCTTCTCCGTGTATTGGTTTGATTGATAGTATTCGGGATCTAGATATCCGGGGGTGCCTATAATTACTGTGGAGAGATGGGTTTGATCTTCAGATACTAGTCTGGAAGTGCCAAAATCAGCAACCTTGGCTCTATGGTTATCATCCAACATAATGTTGGCGGTTTTAATATCCCTATGGAAAATTGGATTCGAGTGTGCAAGTAACATAGCGCTTCAGCTATTTCTTTTTCTATTCGTACGCGCAGATCCCAACTAGTCAGCGTTTCACCATCAAGTTCATTATGGAGGCGATCATACAGGTTTCCGTTGGAGATGAATTCATATACGAGAAGAGGAACCTGCGTTTCAAGGCAACACCCAATCAGCTTAACGATGTACCTATGGCTTAACTGTGATAGAACGACAAGCTCGTTAATGAAATCCTGAATTATATCTTCGTCCACTACTGTCGACTTCTTGACCGCCACTATTCGACCGTCAATAAGCATGCCCTTGTATACCCTGCCTTGGCCACCGTGGCCAAGGACCCTAGTTTCGCTAAAATTTCCTGTTGCTTTGGCTAACTCCTTTGAACTGAATACTTTCGTTGTGTCGAGGCTGCCTCCCGTTGATTCTATTTGTTGTTGCAACAACAAACCACCATTGCGCTTGAAATTTTTGTTTCTTCGCTTCATCCTGATTAGCCTTTTAATAAATATGTATAGTAAACCTACTACGACCAAGGAAGGAAAAACAATGACGAGAAGTGTCCCATCTGCAAATCAAGAAAACACACTATAAGACTGTTATCGCCTGTATTAATTCTTGATAGTCTATGCATTGCATTAATCCTCACTAGTAAGAAGAAAAGTCAGTGGCCTACATAAATTAAGGTCTTCAATGCAAAATGCTTGTTTGTATTTGCAATAGTAGGTTCCATCTAAATTCACACAGTCTGCTGATTCCCCACAGTAATTACGCCCTTCTCTGCATTCGTCAATTGAAACAACAAAAGTAATATGATACGAGCTTCTACAGTATGAAAGGAAAAAAGAAACAATGCTAGAAAGTTATTTTTTTTTAACCTTCACATCCTCTCAAGATGTATGGATTGCCTCTGTAACCATGTGAGCATGCACAAGTCGCACTGATAATCCCATTTTCTGTTCTACCCTCACATTTGCAAGATCCAGGGTCATACTGCTCTAACCTTCCGCTGCCCAAGGTGTTAATGGAAGAAAGATTCTTTGTACGAAAAGACCATTCAAGATCGACTAGAGGATATCGTTTTGTTTGTAACCATTACGCATTTCTTAGCCCCGTCAAATTCCAAAGCGATCCATATCCTTCTTCATTTCTGGAACTTCTGATGAGAACTGACCCATGTAACCATAACCCCTCATCACTATATCCACCTGGAAGAGATATCTTTACAACTTTTATCCTGCTACCAAGTAAAGAAACATGTTTCCCCGAAAGACTTTTACATTCAACCTCGTACCCTTTCTCGAGATAGCATCCCTCTCCCACTCCAAAGGGGTACCGGATCTCAATTTTTCCACAAACTTTTGGACAGGAGTCCAAAGCTATGGGAGCAGCTGAATCAAGGATCAGAAAAAGTAAAAAGGAGAAGATAATAAAAACGGAAGAGCTAAGATTAGAGCTCATGGTTTGTGCCTCACGAAACTTTTCCTCTTTTTCTTTTCTTGGTAATAAATGTAGAGACAGGCTAATGTTTCTGAGGAAAGCTTTTCATTTTCTTGTATCTTTTTCCTCGTTATATATTGCGCAATCAAAATATGTTGTAGTTACACGCATAAACTTAGAGTCATTTATTAGATCGTGTTTTGTCTTTCCTTACCGAAATCATCTCAGCCTAAACATTTGATATGTCTAGTTGGGCGTCAGGAAGCATGTCTCGTGACTATCCTGGAACTTTTCACTTGCCTACATAATGTACGAGGAAAACCAAAAAAGGATCACAAGTCTCCATAAACCAGCCAAACTTTGAATATTGCGCCAGGATTTTATGTAAATTTGCAATGAAAGATTTGAATTCATTTGTGTTCGGTCTATGTCTCCGACGTTGTGTTATGTTCACTGCCTAACGGAGAAGAAAATATCAACCATCTTGCATGGTCGGAGGGAAAACTGGGCTACAGCGTCTCAAAGATTATGCCCCATAATTATAGACCCAATTCTAAGTCTCGAACTCCATAATGACTTTCTGCCATGATGTCTATAATATTATTTGAGAAATCAGTTTCTTACGTGTCGCGCTCACGTTAATTTTCACGATGATTGATTACGAAGGTACCCTTAATGAATTTAAAATATAATACTGATTATCATTATTAAATATATATTCCTTTTTATTTGGTAGTTTCTGATAATTAGACTTTAATTCATTTCCTTTTTTATTTTCTCCAATAACATATATAATAAAAAGGAAAATTTATAATTTTTAAAGACAAATTTTTTTTAATAATATTTATATATAATTTAATTTCATTAAAAAGGATAGCTAACAAAAATTATCATGATATTAATAAAAATAATAAAATAAAAACATATTCTTTTATAGTAATATTTTATTAATTTTTATATATATAACATATGGATACCTCAAAACATATTAAAATAAAATTTAAGCATTTTATAAATTGTATGTATAAAAAAATTAATATTATTTTAATATTTTAATAATTTTTATGTATAATTTAATTTCATTAAAAAGGGAATTTAACAAAAATTATCATGATATTAATAAAATAATAAAATAAAAACATATTCTTTTATAGTAATACTTTATTAATTTTTATACATATAACATATGGATACCTCAAAACATTTTAAAATAAAAATGAAATATTAACTAATTGAACAATTTATATGTTTTGTAAAATATATATGTATGAGATACATAATATTATCTTTATATTCTTTTCTGTAATTTTTAATCAATGCACACTTTAGTTTATTTTATCTGTTTAATTCTCATAAGAAAATTTATGTTATACAAATTACAACTAAAATATATTTATATATTTAAGAGAACAAACAAACTAAATGTAAAATAAAAAAATATCAAGATATTAATATATTTAGAAAAAAATATTATGGTTAAATTCAAAGAAGAAAATGCAATCTATATACTCAAAGGATAACTAAACCGACTAAATGTTACATATACAAAAAAAATGTCTAATCCAAAACTAGAATATTATTAATATAAATTATACATATAATTATTTAAACTAAAAGTAAAAAAATAATCAGCTACTATAATATATATTTTAAGTAATATTTATATCTGTGTATGGGCACGGAAAAATCACCTAGTTACCAATTAACCCACACATGCTTTATGCTTATGTATATGAATGCTCAAGTGGAAACAAATATATCTCAGTCAATGTTCAATTTTTTCTTCTTCTTTAAATTTTAAACAAGGTTTGGATCCGCGTCTGGAGCGGAATTAAATGTTTGGAAAAAATATATAATTTTGATTGTTTTATAAACATAGTTACATTGTTTGTTCTTAACTCAAATAAAATAAACTCGATGTCAAAAAAAAGAAAGAAAAAAAAACTCACATAAAATAAACTATCTCAATATATTGGGCAATTCCAATAGACGGGTTAGGTTTTGATGGACCAGAATATACTTAATACATACTCCCTCCGTTCCTAAATATAAAATGTTTTGGACAAAACACACATATTAAGATAAAATTAATTTTTGTCTAGAAAGTAGAGTTAAAACAATAAATTAATGATATTCAACCAATTATAAAATAGATGATTAAATATGATTGGTAACACAGTTTTTAATAAAGTAAAATTTGCCTAGAAAACTGAAAACATCTTATATATTGGAACATCAAAGTTTTTTAAAACATCCTACATTTAGGAACGGAGGGAATAAATTAGTAGCCGGGATTTAGTATAAGAGGATAGGCTTCGGTTCTTAATTTTATTAAATAAATGGATACAGTTGGTTTAGGAACTTACTATATTTTTTTGAACACTTAGGAACTTACTATATTATACACAGAAACAATAAAGTAAATCAATGGGTACAACACTGATACACTAAAATTGAGTGTTTCACTGCAAGCTAACAGTAATTGATGTAATATTTGAAATCCAATTCTAGAGGACTGTTTTTATACTTTGTTTATATGAGTTCGATATCAAGTTAAGACAAATCGTTTTATTGAACATAAAAGAATAAAAAGAGCAAGTAACACAAGGTGATTTGGTTTGGTTTCAAATTATAGAAAATGTTAAGTCTATGGCGATGGGTCAGGTGTCAAGCGATCATGAGCCAATAACTATTCAAGGGAACAATTCAAACAAGTCTAGAACTCAAAATACACATATAGATCGATCCACTATCGTGGCATCTCACCTTTTATCAAGCAATTGTAACACCTAAACTGTCATTTGGATTAGAATATGAAGGCAAACATTAATCGCATATTCGATTTGTTCACAAGTTTCCCTAACATCTACTTTAGCTGGTTAGGGACAAGTTGCCCATTAATATTATTTCTACCAACCTAAACACTTTTGATGGTTAAATTAAACCTGATTTCAAGCACTAAATATTAGTTTAATGCAGGCAGTAAGCATAGTCATGAATGGAGACAATCACAGAAATAACCCTTATTTGTATTTAGTTCATGGATCTCAACACCCTATCACCCTAGACCTAACAACTGACTACTCAGCCATGAACAAAGATAACACAGAGATAATAGATGAAAAAAATATGTCTGAATCAATAAATAAAAAGCAAGAGGGTTTAGAAATCTTCTCCAAAGGATGTAGAGATTCTTCTCCCTCAATATTACAAATCGCTAGTCTCTCTCTCTAAAAATCTCCGTGAAAAGTAGTCTCATCTGTGAAAAATAATAGAAAACTATATATTGCAAGTCTCTGGTGGCTGCAGAAGGAAAAAGGGAGATCCCTCTATAAAATCAAGAAAATTTTAGATGTTTCCTTAAAAATCTCTGCCGTTGGAGCAGGCACTCTGGTGCTCCGCTCGGCTGCTCCTCATGAAAATCTCTAATTTGTACTCTTTTCTGCTTCTTTTTCTCCAAGTGATCCATTTCCCATCCAATACAACTCACGACCTGTAATGATTCAGAAAGAACTAAAAAGATTCGATAAAGATTTGAAAATGAATTGGAAAATATATATACAAGGTGTCAAAAACCATATATATCAAACATGTTTAGGAATTTACTTATGAATCGATGAAAACCATCTCCACAGTCTCCCCACCAACAACAAAATATTGCTTCCAAAATGAACACTTTCACTTTGATCTTTCACATGGACTTGAAAGGCTTCAAATCTGAGATTGTATTCATACACGCCATTATTTTGCTTGTTTGTGTTAGGGAGTAAATCGCAAACAACTGCGTGGATTTAACACCAAACAAGCAAACAATACAAGCCTTATTTGTTAAAGTAAATCGTATATGATTTAACTCCAATATTTAGTTTCTAGGTTTAGAACATAATAACTGCTTATGAAAAGGAAAATATACACTAAATTAAAAGACCAGAATAAGTAGAGTATAACATAAGAATGAATACATTGTTTCCATATGAAGTTATTTATCCCTATTATTAGTTAAGCGTTAATAATAAATATTAGGTGTTTTCCGGCACCATGTGTAGAAATAAAAGTTTTAAGATTTAAATAATATTTTAAAGTAGAATTTTGTTATTTTTTAGATTTTATTATTTGCTTACACTATTTAATTTTAAATTTTAATTTAACTATATGTTAAAATTAAGATAAAATAAATAATTTATTATTTAAATTTACTTTTAATAATATATATGTATATATATAAAATTATAATCTGGGAAATGTTTTGTATATAATTATCAAAATATAAAACTAAATAATATTATTAAAATTTGTAGACATTAAAAAGAAACTAATGGTATTGGGATTACAAAATTACAATTTTTAAATCATTGCATAAAATTTTGAAGATTTTTTTTAGTAATAAAAGTTATATAATTACGAAAATTAAATTAAATAATATTTCAAAAATTTAAAATATTATTATATTTCTATTTCTACTAAAGTGTTATTTATTGTTATTAATGATGATCTATGAGTTATTACCATATTTCAAAAACTTACCAAAAATATAAATTAACATTAAATTAAATATTTATGTCACAGTTAATTTCAAAGCATGTCAACATCGTGAATAATATGATGATGACACATGGCAAATCATTTCTCAAATAATGTATATATAGATAGGTTTAGACTTGGTCATCAAGATATTTTACCATTTTAGAAGGTGTAATCTTTACATTGACCGAAAATGCAAATACATAACTCCCGGACCACATAATTAGAGAATACTATGATTTGTTTTGCTGGATGAATTTTCTTAGCACTGCTTATGCTTTAGCCAAATTAAGAATCATAGAATGAATATTTTAAGATCAGATATAAAATCTAATAGAATTTGTGTTTCAAGTTAAAGACTGAGATAAACTATCATACTGCAATGTAAACGGAGAAAGACTGAACAGAGGTTTGAATTTGTGCCACTGCCTCTATACTCCGAAGCCACAAACCTCTCGCAGAGTTTTGGGATAGAAACTTAGCCTAACAATTCAAACGCAAAGTTTCCTAAACGATTACCACTCAGCTTAAGCAATGTAAAGCTAAATCTGCACCGCTTGCATTTTGAAAAATAAAGAGATAGCCGGCTGTTTATATCACCTTTGATCTCAACAATATCGTATATTTTAATGACAACATGTGGATAAATTACGGTACAGTTCTATTAGTAATAAAAATATATAGACGCATAAATATATGGAGAGATTTTTTTGTTATTATTATCTGCGGTGTGATTTGTAAACATTCAAAGTTTCAATTTTTTCTTTCAATGACACATTTGAGTTATCAAGTTGAAGGTCTCTGCATTTAACTTGGTGTGTGTCCTTCCTATGTAGACTCGTTTCGAGGCTATAAAGTTATTTTTTTATAGCATTCCTTCTTCATTGATAACTTCCTATGCAAACAGAAGTTTATTTCGACTTTAGCAAAGTCTCTCATTACTTTTGAAGATAATCATGGATAAACAAAATACATTTCCCTGACTGTATTTGAAGTGCTCTTTTTCTTATGATTTAAATTTTATTAGATCTCGATCCGCGCGACCGTATGGGTGTTTGTTTTTCTTTGTATTTATATAAGCATTTTATTTTCACTTCTAAATTGGTATATATTATAATAATCATTTTGGCGTCAATGTTTTTGTCTCTAATGGTAAGAGTCAGTTCTTGGAAATATAACAAGTAAATCCAATACGATAAAAAGTTGTTTACATCAATTATTTTGTACTTAACTAAATGTTTAGCTTTAACCAACCAAAGGGAAATAGCATGAGACCTCAAAAACATAACTATTAATATAGTTTGTAAATATATAAATTTAAAATAAATAAATTACCTAATAGATAAAGTCACCATAATACTTTTAGATAATTTTAAGGAGGTCCATAAAATTAGGTATGAAAATAAACGAAAAGACAATTTCTTGAAAATCTATGCAATTTTGAAAATGAAAACACACTTGTTTACACATTTTGACTACCTATTCAAAACATATGAAATTTTCCATGTTTAAATGTATTTCTCAAATATCTTTAGTGATCTTTGAATAATGTCTCTCTCTTTTCTAATCTATTTTTGATTTTATGATTTTCTGGTTTGTCATTTCCTACAACTCCTTATATAGGATACTAAGCTTTGCAATGGTTGACAGTCAAATATTGTGAGGATTAGCTAATTGTTGCAATGGTTAGTACCAAAATTTGCAATGTCTCATCATCAAATGCTACAATCACAAAAATTACAATGGTTCATCACCACATATTGCAATGATTCATCATTAAAAATTACAATGGTTCATCACCAAAAGTTGAAATGTTTACATAATCAGTTTCAATTGTTCATCTAGACAATTGCAGTTATTCACCTAAATGGTTACATAGATTCACTTAAATGGTTACATAGATTCACTTAAATCTCCAACAATCTTTCTCTATTTAAGTGTAATAATAGAATTACAAATAAATAATATGTATGTCAAACTCATACGTGATATCTCATGTTTGTATAGGTTTTTTAGCATCTCATTTTAATTCAGTTTGATCTCATTAGATTGCATATTAGGTGTATATATTGCATTAGAGTGTTCATTTTCATATCACAAGGTTTGGGTTGGACATTTAAGAAGTTTTGTTGAAAATTGAGGGTCGATCTGAACGTTTTAAGACTTTGGGGCTAAACTGAAAAGAAGCAAAAGCCAACGCACCATTCTGAAACTACACGGAGAGCCAGATTGCAACAATAAAAGCATGGGGCTTAATTTAGGAGGTTGTTTCTGTAAAATCGAAAGTCTGGGGCAATTTTGAAAATATCCAAAAGTTTAAGGGCCAGATGTGCAAATATGCTCAAATCCACCAGTGGAGAGAACGATGCTCTCTCTTCACTGAATCTGAGGCTGATTTCGACGATGGCGATGGCTGAGAGCACGACAGAGAGTTGAGAAGGCGTGGACGAGAAATCCTGTGGTGGATGGCTTCGACTCAATGATGATAGAAACTTGTCTTGGTGATTTTACGGCTAGAGAGGAGAGTCTGTCACCGCGGAGGAGCCGAGCAGAACGAAGAGCACGACAGAGGGTTGGACTAAACCGGGTAATTAAGATTAGGTTTTGTTTATTAAATGCTTAGACCAAACCTGATGAATATTTTTATAATGTTAGGTTTGATGGTTGTGCATTACAGGTTAAGCACATTTCATGAGATTGACATTGTAATTCAAGAACAATGAAGAAAATCTATGTTGGTTAACCAAACCGAAATTGTAGGTTTAGGTGTCATTATAGTTACGAATGTATGGAGTGTTTTAGTAAGTTATAATAATGATATAAATAGAAAATAAATGAAAAAAAAATATTTTCTAGGTTAGGTCCAGTTTAAAAAGTCACATATGAATTGAGATTGTAACCTCTGTTTCAATAGAATAGAACATTCTCTTTTAGACAACTAGAAATTAAAAATTTAACACAAAAACAAACAAAATTAACAAATATATAAAAAATAGATATGCGACTAAATTGTTATAAATGACATTCGTGATGATTGGTTCGACTGTGACTGGAAACATTTAGCTTTAAAAGTTTAACTGTAGGTAAGTTGGTTATAGTTGTAAAGTTGTTACCGTATATTTTTTGCAGAGATTTTAGCTGTAGTTAAATTTGTTGTAGCTGTAAGTTGAATGCTGTAAATATTTTAAAATGAAATATTTGATGTATATATAAAAAATTATTTTTATAAATTAAAATAATTTATATTAATAAATTATCAAAGTTTAATGTTATTTAAAAGTAATATGTAAATAATATTTATGTTATTTAAAATATTTCAATAATTTTAAAAACACCCAAAATTAAATTTAAATTTTTATAGATGTTTTTATTATGTTTATCTAATTTATTTGATATTATATTTTTCATTTTACAGATTCTACACTCTATAAAACAAAGATGTAGATTTTTTACCTAAAATACATAAGATTTAATTTTTCTGCTGTAGCTTTTAAAGTAAAGTTAAAGTATAATTGATAAAAATTAATAGAAACTTGTTGTAGGCTTTAATTTTTAAAAATAAAGTTACAACATGATTGAAAGGTTAAGTATTTTAAAGATAAATAAAGCTAAAGTATGAAGATAAAGTCCAACCAATCAATCCCATTGTTATACAGTTTTCATTTTGATTGACATTTCTGTTATATAATATGTACTTTATTTTTACTTTAGATTCGACTAGACTAGTTTTTCATGTTGTTTCAACACATTTGTAAATGAAATGACAATGATAAAAAAAAATGTTTATTCCCATTTAAACCCTTTGTTACAACCCAGTTGCACTATCAGCAAACCTACTAGAACCACCAGAAAAGAAATCAATGAACGGCTGCTCTCCTCCACCGCCATCGCCGAAACAAGTCACCGGAGAGTTATGACCAGGGGCAAAACTGGAATTTCCAACACCATCGTCATTGGCCGCGTCCAAAGGCTGAAGAGGAAAAAGTGGAAGCGTCTTCCGTCCATTAGAATTGACGTTAATGTCCTCGCCGTTATAACCGTGATCACGAAGGGTAAATCGGTCAAATCTAAGTGAACTCGATGACATTGACATTCTAGCTGCAGTTGTTGTCATGTCTGAAAGTTGCTTCTTATGATCTGTTATTGTGCGTTTATCGTAGCCACCACTTGGATTCATCACATTGTTACTGTGTCTGTAGACACTTCCATGCCCATGTTGATTGTGATGATCACCTACTTGCTGTAAATAATACGGACTAACACAACCCACTTCACAACAAGAACAAAATTACAATACGTTTAGCACGTTTAAATCGTCGTATAAATATAACAAAACTGAACTACTGAAGAAAACTGTTAGACTATATATATGCTAATAGACATTTCTATGGTAGAAAGGATTCTTTCAAATCTCTCATACAGAAAAAGAGACGTAATCAACAAGAAACCGATTATATATGTTCTGTGTACTAGATTTCCGTACAGTATAGATATTATATCTTACGTGATCAATAAGAAAGCAGGTATACGAGAGAAAATGGAGGAGAAATACGTGCCGTTTGAGAAAAGCGGTGGGCGGAAAAAACGGGAGGTCTTGTGGAGGAGACGATTGAAGTAAGCAATGCGCTCCTGTTTCTGCTTTTGGCGTTGTCTAGCCTTATGGTTCTGGAACCAGTAAAAGACATTTTTACCCTCTATATGGCCGTGCACACGGAGCCTACTGGTGATTTGCTGTATCTGATCGGCGCTTGGTGTTCGTATCCCTTCCTTGTAAAGATTCTCAAGAAGCGTTATTTGTTCTTTCGTTGGGTTCCACCTTGAACTGCTTGCCGTTCCTGCCTTCCCTTCGTTTTCCATTATCAGGTTCTTGGATGTTTTATTGGATGCAGATTTTGGGGGTTTGAATGATGCATGAAACTCATGGGGTGGCTCTTATATTTATATAGCAATTTAGTGAGGGAGTGGAACAGAGTCAAATGAAATGAAGAGAGGGACAGTGACATGCGTGTCGTATTCTGTGCTGAAGACTCTGAAAACATGGCACGGAGCGGCTGAAATGGTAAAAAAGAGGTTACTCTTTATGAAAAGACAAATTGGAAAAAAAAAACAATTTGGATCTATCTGTTTTTTTTCGTAAAATAAATCATTACTCGTAAGAATAGATATATCGTTTAATTAAATTGTTATAGACTGCGGCTAATAGAAAATGATAACACAATACTACTTGTCAATGTTTGTTTACAACTACATATTTAACTTATTCCCACGTGAAATTTAATGTGCTATAACTGTTTAAATTATGTGATTTTAATAATTTTCTCATCCCTTCTGGGGATTACGGATGTTTTTAAAGTGTTTTGATGAAGGAGGGTCTTGGAAATGAAAGAGACAGTAAGGATAAATACGAACGTTAATATAATAGGGCGGCAAAAGATAGCTGGTTGGATTGTGTTCTTTGTAGGTCATGAGAAGCCTATACATCTAATTTGCTTCGGAAATTGACATATCTTATATTATAGTATTACCATGTCTTATATACATTCTATATATATATTTAGATAACACGACAATAAGAAGTCGAGCCGCTTGGCTCTTCGATTTCTTAACGATTTCAGATATTTCAAAATGTTTTGGCAAAGAAACAAAACCGTGATCCTATATAGTAAACCGTCAAAATAGAAATTTCTAGTGGCTTAGTTACTTGCCTCTTGGTCTCATTTCTCAAATCCGCTGTCGATCATATCTTGCTTAGTACTACTAATCAAGGTGAGGACGAAGTGGGGAGTTCAAATATGGCTCCATCATTTTCTTTTCAGATTGTTAGTTTATGGCATACGTACAAGAAAGGTATCATACATTTTCATCAGATTTAACTTATGATACTTTTTCCTGTACGTAGATCGTATATTGTCTCTAATAAAATAGTCTCTCGGAAAACAAATTGATGCGCACAAAAAATGATTATACCAGATAACATAAACATACGTCTTATCACTAATTCACAGGGCCGGTCCTGAGATTTTGGGGGCATGTTGCAATGTCAATGTAAAAAAAAATTTAGGGGTTTAAAAAAATTTTTAGGAACTTATAATCTATGTAATTTTCTTTAAAAATTTTGGAGACCTGTTGCAAATGTTTCACCACGCATGGTCCAAGGCCGGCCTGCTAATTCACTATACAAGTATACAAAGCCGTACACTTATTTTAGAAGACTGCTTAAAAGTTTTAGTTAAAGACTATGGGTAAAATAACTGTGTGAAATGACATAATTGCCACAAACACGGTGGAATGATTAAGCGAGATCTTGTCGTTCATGACGAATAATCACTAGTAAAAAAAAGTCATATAGCTACGGTTGTTTTCGTAGCATTTTCGTAGCTATATTGAGGTTTTGCTACGAAATTTCTACGAAAAGCCACGTCTTTCGTAGCTATATGGACGTATAGCTACGAAATGTTCGTAGCATTTTCGTTGCTATAGCGGATTTTTTTACTAGTGAATATTCCATTTCTGGAACTAAATGCTATTTCGTCATTCTCTTTATTGGAATATTCTAGATTGTATTTTGTGGATAGCTTTACTTGGAGATTACTCTATCGAATGTTGTATCTAGCCTTATCATATCTAAACAGTCTATAGAATGTTCACCAAGTGAAGATATTCAGTAAAATATCTAGAATGTTCCATTGCACTTATAGTAATAGTATTAGCGAAATATTACACCACGATAATGGCTGTATACAGAAACTATTGTAATTTCATCTTTCATAAGTTAGCTTACAAACCTGAATTCTAGACTAATCAAAGAAAAGTCAAACTTTCTACAGTTCTGACTTCTTTGACTAATAGGGTGATGCCATCGTCCAACTATCAATTAGTTAAAAGTTTATTTGTGTTACGCCTCGAACTTTTGATATAGAAATATGTATTCTGCAAATACTCTATATATGACTATATGAGTTGTATCTTGTATGAATTGTGAGAAGTTTCATGGGGAATACAAATTGCGAAGCAAAAGACATGCATGGCTTTAATATGAGTCTTTTAGGTACCTACGAATCTATAGGAGCAGAGATTTGCCTCGAGAAAGAGTGCGACATACTCCCACAGATATATTATAAATTTTTTTACTGTAAGCATTTTCTTTCTTTTCAATAAATACTTTTTGAAACTTCTGTTTACTAAATACTAATACTACTAGCAATGAAATGGATGGAATCTTTTTTTAGATGGATGCAATCTTACATATCCATGAAATATGTATAAAACACCATTGGTGAACACAAATGGAAGACGATATCTTAAAATTTCGTGATATATAAATCTGGATAGCATTTACTCAGATATAGATTTGTTGATCGTTTTGGACATCTAAATCCGATCAAAAACCTTAAATGGCAACTTTGAAGTAAACCCTTTTATAAAAAGCGGTAACTTTAAATTTTTTATTTTTATTTTTGACCATGGAACCAAGATTTCTTGATTTTTCAAACTGTGCTATCAGATTTTCAATAGAATCTTGATATTAGAAACACAATAACTTTTTTTTTTGGTTAGGCCAAGTCCAATATAACATCAAATATGATGTTCAAATAACATTAAAGTTGGTGTTTTGGTGTCATACTTTTTTCTAACTCAAACCATAATACAAAATTTCAAACCAAAAACAATATTATAGGTTTTATGTTGGTTTGTTAAAATTTTGTAATTTTATGTTTTATAAAAAATTAATATTATTAAAATAAATATAAAAAGATCTATGATATTTTTTTACAATATAATGTAATTGATAATATGGATTTAGTGATATTATTAATTTTAGAATAAAATAATATGTTAATGTTTGAAAATAAAATGAAACTATAAAATAACATAACATATTATTGTAGTGAGAATTTTTTTTAAAAACTAACAATACAAAATTTAAATATATTTTAAAATGAAAAAATAAAATATAGTTTTTTAATATTTGGTATGATAGTATTATTTTAAGTGTTTTATTAAAGAAACAATTACACTAAAATTTGATATTTTGATGTCTCATTAGAGTATCTCGAATTCATATTTCATGTTTTACTTTAAAAGTAAACAAAAATTCTATCTCCATTTTATTTTAAGTGATTATTTTTGTTTATTATTTCATTTTTCATTCTATTAAAACAAAGTAGGGTTTGCTTAAAATTTCCAGCTATGGAGTTATGATATTTTTGGTATAGAAAACAAAACACGAAAGTGCTCTAATGCGTTAAAATAGTATTATTGAATTTAATTTTGTTTTCCTATTATTTTATTGATAGTGTTGGTTTTATTTTTCTATCTTTTAACTAAAGGATATGTCGATTTATTATACATTTTTAAAAAATATTGTGGCAGAAGCCTAAATTTAATTACTAGTACTATATTTGAGCATTATTTTGGCAAAAAAATAAATTATTCTAGATAGTAATAAGGTCCTTTTAATTTGCCAAAGGGCAATTACAAAATAAGTCTCCATAGTCATCTAATGCTAAAGATATACATCGCAAAATGTATTCCAAAATACTGCAGTGTGTCTCTTCATGATCAAAAATACGTATATGTACGTCTAACTGCCCTAAAAGGCAATCTTGTGTCCTTCGTGTGGTGTGGCTGGGTGTGGCTGACACTTGTAGGCTTGTAGCTAAGCTTGTACACGTACGTACGAGTTCACATTCTACATCTCTGCACGTACTGTATACGTTTTTTGTGCGTACATGTTTTCTTTTTTGACTGAGCATGTTGTTTTCTCTGTGTGCTATGTTTACTGTTTTTAAGCATTCAGCCAGAGTGTTCTTGCGCCGTCAACAACTTCCTTATATTGTTCTAGCGGAAAATCGCATTTAAAACACCGAGAATATCACATTTGAACACTATAAACAATATTTTTTTTTTGTTAACACTTTAAATCTACGACGTTTTCCTGTTCATAGGCATCAGATACTGTTTATTTTACAGGTTAAATGATGATATTTTTTTTAAAAAATACGTAAAAATTCGACAAAATTGTAAAATTGTAAATAATTCAAAAAAATATAAAATTAAAAAAAAAAAAATTAAAATAAAATAAAATTTTACTAAATTCAAAGACAAGATCTAAAATTAAAATGTCAAATTTAAAAATCCTAAAATTTCAAAAATAAGATCAAAAATATTAATATATTTATTGTATTTATATATCTAGGATATATGAGTTTTTTGCGTCTTCAAGGAAATAGTTTGGTCATTTTCCCTCTTAGAATTTTTTTTTGGGACAAAAACTTAAAATGATCTACTTGAGAGAATTATTAGCCACGCGTATTACCATCATAAATTAATATGGGGTGAATCGGCGGCTCCCAGAGATGCCGCCTTCTGCGGACATGTACTTAGGCGCTAGTCAGGTTCCGTAAAATGTACAGATACCCGGACTATAAAGAACGTTTTTGATGGTGGCAAGTTTTGATATATTGTTTTTGATGGTGGCAAGTTTTGATATCGTTATAAGTGGCGGCCACTGTCATTGGATAGAATTTTAAAATGAATATGAACTTTTTGGTTAAATATTTATAATTTCAATTTTTAAGTTTGAATTTTTAATTTTAGATCTTATTTTTGAATCTTTAGAATTTTAATATTTTATTTCATCTTTAACTTTGAAATTTAAATTTTGATATTTTTAAATTTTAGATTTTTTGAATTTTGTTTTGTTTTTTTTTTACATTTTTCAATTTTTTCGAATTTTGAAATATTTTTTTTTAAAAGAAACGGTCACATCATCATTTTTTTTACCGAAGACACATCATCATTTTAACCTTTCAAATGAACAGTACCGGCTGTTTATGAGAAAAAAATCATCATTGGAGATTTGTTATAATAAAAATATCACTTTAAAAGTTTAAAGTACTAACAAAAAAAATTCAGTGTTTAAAATGCTCGAAAGTGATATTTTCAATGCTTTAAATGCGATTTTCCCTTTGTTCTAGTATCTTCTTGAGGTATCATCTAAACTCTAAAAGTAGTTACTATTAATCAAGTAATATAAAAAAAAAAATTGGAAGAGGTCGAGCTGGTTCTAAGAGGACGATAACTAAGAGAAAACTATATATATATAAGAGTAATTTTTGGATTCACCTCCTAGGGTGAATCTGTAGGTTCACCAACCAATAGAATTTCATTATTTCATATTCAGTATCTTTTAAAAAAGGAAACAAGATATTGTGAATTTATATTATATTTTTAAAATTAAAATATAAAAATAAATAAAAATTAATATTAGTTGCAAATCAAAAGTAAACTTTATAAAAAAAATTTAATACCATCAGCAAAACCCTAAACCCTAAATCCTAAACCCTGAACCCTTGGATAAATCCTAAACCCTGAACCCTTGGATAAATCCTAAACCCTAAATCCTAAACCCTAAAGCCTTGGTTAAACCCTAAACCTTTGGATAAATCGTAAATCCTAGGGTTTAGAATTTATCCAAGGATTACAATATTTATGAAAGAAACATCATTTAGACTAAAAATTATAGATTTATAAATACATGTCAATTAGATTACAATACAAAATTACAGTCTAAACAAAACTAACAAATTTTAACTAGTTAACAACAAATCGGCTTATTATATGTATTTGTTATTGGACCTGACAAGTATGTTGTCGTAGCTTACTGGAATCTGAGCCATGATAGTAACCTATAATTCGAGGTAGACCTTAGGTCGAGCGTTTTTTCTATGTCCGTGCTTCACGCAGAATATTATTGTATTGTTATTAACTATAATTTTTAGATGATATAATGAGGTGGTCATCTTTATTTGTGTTTTTATTGTATTATAAAGTTATAGGTGATATGTTAATAGCGCGAAATATTATTGTATTGTTAGTAACTATAATCTTTTAGATGATATAATGACGTGGTCGTCTTTATTTGTGTTTTTATTGTATTATATAGTTATAGGTGATATGTTAATATATTTTGTGTTTGTCTTTTCAATAAGATGTAAATAATAGTACTTATTAGTGGTGAACTGAGCCTATGATTTAAAGCATATTAAATTTCAATAACTTTGCATTTAGACATTTGTTGATTTTAAGATTAACGGTTTCAGCATTAAAAATTGTATTTTCCAATTATTTGAATATTATTCTTTTAAGATGTTTTGTGTTCTCTCTCCATATTTTGATATTGACTAAATCACAATCTATGTATTTTGTTTGCCTTTCTGGTGTGCTGCACTTCTCACCATCACCGGAAAAAGTCTCACCTCCGTGATTTTGTTCTTCCTCACATTTTTCTCGTGTGAAATTATCTGGTATTTGTTATAGATTATAAGTTCCCAATTGTGCGGTTGTTTCTCACAGCATTTTAGGCTGTTCCAGTCAATATTAGCTGCTCCTCTTCTTCCTTAGATTTTGGTTTATGTTAGGAAGTGCATCTCTTTAGTTTGGGTCAAAGTTTAGTCGTCCTTGATACTCTTTTCCTTGCCGTTGGCTTATCGTGGATAGTCCCTACTCATCTTGGTTTTCAAGATCTAGCTTTTGGTGATCTGACTTCTATGCTCTATTTCATAGCTCGAGGACGGCTCCACAGTTTGCTGATTTTGTTTCGTCTACCCTTCCTTCTCTGTTCTCTCATCTCGTTTCAGCTTTCGTCACTGCTCGTGTCTCTGTGGCTCTCTTTTTCGCCATGTTTGCCACTTCAAGTTTAGTGTTTTCCTTTGTATATGTTCTGCATGTTAAGAAGTCGTTTCTGGTCTCAAGTCTGGGCTCTGGTTTCTAGATGGTTGGCTTCTATTCTCCCTCCTTTACGTTGTTTCTTTTATTCCTCTGCATCCCTTAGTATAAGTGTGCACAGTTAGTTTCTTGGAACTTTGGTCTCTTATGTCAATAGCTTTGTGGTTCTTCGCTGACATGTGTGTCTTGTTTGAGGTTTTTTAGTATTCTGGTGGTTTTGCTTATGGTGCATTAGACATGTGTCTTCTTACTTCGTGGCGATTTTGGACTTAAGTTGATTATTCTTTTTCTAACCCGTTTTTTTGGTTCTTTGCATTGGTCTTTGATCGTGCTTCTTTGTGTTTGTGGGATTTCTTTGTCTCAGAGTATATCTTTCTATCTTTTCTGACTTCTGTTTATTCTAGCCAAGACACTCTATGATAAGTGAAGTAAGTCTTTGTTCTTGATCTCCTTTTAGCTCTAGACTTTTATTGAGTTAGTGTATGTGGGAACCCGAATTCGCACCGTCAATTTCCGATAAAGATTTATGGAGGAAAACCGAGTTAACCCGATCTTCCTTGAAGGTCCCGGATATCTGCTGGGCCGCACACGAAACAATCAATAAAAATAGAAGTTGCGAAAATAGAAATCGTAAAAGTTGAGCGAAAGAGATCTTATTTCTGAATTCTCGTTTGAGCGTGTACAACAAGAAAAGAAATCGGCCGTAAGGGCTGTCGAGGAGTCCGCTAGTCTGGTCGCCTAAGTCTATCCTAGTTGAGTCGCAGCTCGCTAGTGAAAACAGAAAAGAATGCTAAATCGCTCTAAGTGCTAAGTGCTTGAAAGTTTGTGATCTGGTTTGCTTCTTGCTCAAAGCTCTCCTTATATACTCCTCCTAAGACGGTCTATCTTCTCGCGGGCTGAGTCGGACTTTTTCCATTTTCGTCCATCTTCGTGTTTATCGGGAAACTTGACATTTATCTTCGGAAATCTTGACATTTATCTTCTGGAAACTTGATATTTATCTTCTAGAAACTTGACATTTATCTCTTATGTGAGGATAAAGATAAACCGTCATAGTTATCCTTCCTTTTCGGAAAATCGTACGTGGGCCGTTTTGGCCACGTTGGGCCGTTTAGGCGTTTTTACGGTTTTTCGAAAGGACAGTCTTTGAAGGTTTCGGTGTTTCCGAAGGAACCTCAATTCCTTGTTTAGTCGAGAAAGTGGCGTTCTAGAGTAACCGTGATCATACCAAACTTGCGTAGATTGATCCGAACAAGCTAAGATGGGATCGAACCGGGCACGATAGGACCGAGACCGGGACGAGGGCCGCGGACCGACGCCAGGCCGACCCGCGCGACGGGTGCCGCCGCCGCCAGGCCGGGGTGCCACCGGCGCCAGGCCGGGGTGCCACCGGCGCCAGGCCGGGGTGCCACCGGCGCCAGGCCGGCCCGCGTGACGGGTGCCGCCGGCGCCAGGCCGGGTGCCGCCGGCGCCAGGCCGGGCCGTGTCCCGCGTGCCGCCGGCGCCAGGCCGGGGTGCCGCCGGCGCCATTCCAGCCCGCGTCCCGCGTGCCGCCGGCGCCAGGCCGGGGTGCCGCCGGCGCCAGGCCAGCCCGCGTCCCTCGTGCCGCCAGCGCCAGGCCGGGGTGCCGCCGGCGCCAGGCCAGCCCGCGTCCCGCGTGCCGCCGGCGCCAGGCCGGGGTGCCGCCGGCGCCAGGCCAGTCCGCGTCCCGCGTGCCGCCGTCGCCAGGCCGGCCAGCGTCCCGCGTGCCGCCGGCGCTAGGCCGGGGTGCCGCCGGCGCCAGCCCGCGTCCCGCGTGCCGCCGGTGCCAGGCCGTCTTGCCGTCTGTGGGTTTTTCGTTGTTCGATTTTTCCCTCGTCAGTCGTTTGCGGGAAATCTTTTGAGTTTGGGAGGGTCTCTAGCCGTAGATTTCGAGATAATCGTTTCTAATCGAACGAGATTCCGCGAGTATCGGGATTTGAGATGGACTTGGATCTGCAGATTTTCCGTCGTCGAGGATGCGAGCAATGTGGCTCCGAGTTTTAGATGTGTTAAAAGATGAATCTTTTAAACAATCGGGAAGGCTTTACGGAAGACTCATTGTAGATCTCGGACAATGCAGACATGGGTTTCAAGGGACCAAGATGCCGCCATTGCCCGAGATCATGAGATGATCGCACGGATGGGCGCCAGGACCCTCGCCGTTGGCGCCAGATGGGAGTGGACGAGCCTTCCGTGAGTTTTATCGAGCGACGACCCGTTTCTTGGATTTGATCGTCGCTTAGCTTTTCTTTCGAGGATTTTCGGGTGACGATTTCGTCATTGACCGATTTTGACCCCAACAGTTAGCCCCCCAGCTAGCTAGGTACCGTAGAGCCTGTCGGATCTTAGCTTGCGGTATATCCGTGTGGGAAGGTGTTGAAACGTAATCGTTTGCCGAAAATCGGGGTAAATAGTGATTTTACCTCCTTTATATGGAGTAAGAAATCTCATTCTTACTTCATCACAAGGTTTTTACTCTCTCTCTCAAGAATCCTTTCTCTCTCTTTAAGAACAATGTCTTCAAGATCCTCAAAGAGAAACTCTTCTTCCCATTCATCCTCGGATGACTCTCCTGCCCATGTGACAGTGAAGCAGGAGGAGTTGGTCGAGGAGGAAAAGAAGAATGCGTATTACCGAGCCCTTGTAGGTTCGCCCCCAACACTGCCAGAGATCCCTGTTCCGAGGAGGCCTCTGAGGCAGCCCGGTGCTCCTTTTGCGCCGAGCTCGGTTTCTCGTAAATATCTCAAGGTTCTTCGAGATTTTTACCAGGTTCCTGAAGGAGTCAAATTCCGGATTCCCGTTGGTAACGAGAGTGCAAGGAATCCTTCGCAAGGTTTCTTTACATGTTACGAAGCTTTCTTTACGTACTGCCGTATGTGGTTCCCAATCCCTGGTGCCATTGTTCGTGCGCTTCACCGCTTCGAACTTTCGATCAGCCAACTCAGCGTTCCTGCCTTGGAGAGTTGGCTTGGCGTACTGATCGCTAGCTACAAACTCGGGATTGATCTTGGTCCCGATGATTTCGAAGGTCTTTGGGGCACTCGGCCGACGGGGAGTGACGGTTACTACTCCATGCTGCCTAAGAAGGATATGGCCGTGATTCAGGGGACTACTTCGAATCCCAAATCGTGGCAGGAGCGTTTCTTCTTCGTCCAAATAGATGGCGAGTCTGTCGAGGAGAGCTGCCTCTATATATTTCCGCGAGCATGGAACTTCAACCGAGGTAATACAACGAAAACCCTGTTGTCTATCTCACCTTTTCGGAAGTGCGAGTTTTAGTGAAAAATTTTCGTTTTGTAGGGAACAACCCTACCGCGCATTTGCCTGGTGACGTCTTTGTCAAGAGAGATCTTCTTCGTCAAAAGCCATTTTTCTGGAAATCCTTCACCCTCGAACGGATCCGAGACGCGGTTAGGCTTTATCGGTCCCGAGGTCCTGTCCCGTCGTACGACGCCGAACCTGTCACCGCGGCTCCTACTCGGAGGCGCAGACAGAGGTCTCGTAAGGGGAAGGAAATAGATGATGGGGAAGGCTCGGAAAGTCCTTCACCGTTGGGAGAAAAACCTAGTTTTGCTCCAACGGAAAAAGGCGGAGCCAGCGGTTTTCCACCTAACAACTTCTTTGATGGCCTTCCTCCGGAGTTTACTACTGACGAGTCGCTGGAGGATGAGGAGAAACAACGGGTTTTTGCCGACGGCTCCCAACGTGTCAACGAGGTTTGGCCCTTCGAACTTCTTAACCTTGCGTTCGAATCTGTATATAAGCATGCTTGCTGATCTTGAGTTTTATGCAGGGACTAAGAGTATTTAGCGAGGCGCTTGACTCGAGTTTCCGCAAATCCAGGATTGCTAACTTCAAGACCACAGAAGCGGAGCGAGAGCTTTTCCGGTTCCGACAAGAGGTGAAGGCACAGAACGCGAAGCAAGCTGAGCTTCATGCTCGGGCTCTCGTTCGGGCGGAAAGGAGAGGAAGAAGGATGGTCGCAGCGGAGGTGGCAAGACGGGAGGAATCGTTTGCTGCTGAGTTTCAATGTTTTAAAGAAGCTCAGGAGTTTGTTGGTGATTTCCGCGAGTGCCGGGGTTCGGTCGTAAACCTTTACAAGTCTCAGAACCCGGATTTCTCTTTCGATTCCGAGATTGCTGAAATGAAGGATTTCATGGCCGAGTGTGCTCATGCTGAGTCCTTGGTTCCTCCGGTAGAAGACAGAGTCCGGAGACTATGGGAACCTATCGAGGTTTCCGAGGATACGGTGGAGGCCGGAGCCGATGAGAACGCCGAGGATGGTGGGAATGCTCGAGGCGTGAATGAGGAAGTGGACCAGCCTGCTAGTTCATTTGGGATTTCCGCATCCGGATTTCTCAATGTTGACTTCCTTTTGTGAATTGAATATTTTGGCCGTGTGTGGCCGTTTTTAGTAATTTTATCCTGCGACCGTTGGAGGTTGCATTCTTATGTTTTGGGACTGGCCGTTGGTGGCTTTGAATCCTGCCGTCTTTTGTGCTTTTTATGAAAATTTGCGAGATTTCGTCTTTTGTTTTGATTTATACTTTCGTCAAGTGTAGAGGGAAGGATGCGAGTAGTCACTTCGTATCCTAACTCTTTTTTTGTCGCTTGGTCCGTATGCTACTTTTTAGCGAGCGTTTTAGGTGTAAGCGATAAGAGACATGTTTTGGGATCTCGTATACGATACTATGTCTGTGAGATGTCAAGATCCAGCAAGACTGGGTTTAGGGCAAGACCTAGGTTTACTCTCAGCTTTGAGGCTGTGCGATGACTGATCGGCTTTCGTTTTGCCTGTTAGTGATTTCTTCCTGATTCTTTTCGTTTAAAGTCCGCGACTAGTCGCCAGCTTATATGACTTGTGTTAAAAGAATCGAGCTATCTTCGGAGTTTATCCGAGATGCTAAACTAAAATTTTGGGTTTCTTGTATAGCGCGCTATGATATCCTTGTCGGATGTAAGAGGACCTTGTAGGTCTGACTACGATTTTGTATTGAGTGAAACGTTTCTTATGAGCGTCCGTCGGGGCCAATCGACGGGCGTGAGTTATTTTTAAGTCGCTGGTGGACTGTCTTTTGCGGATAATACGAGTTTTGTTATCTTTTTAAGAAGTTGCGACGTCTCGCGTTTCTTTTGAAGATATGATTTTCGTTTTTCCGAAGCGTTGATGCGTTTAAGTGAGCATGAAAGATAGACAGAATTTTATTAAAAATTTCGAGAAGTTCGAGTACATGTGCGGATTTTTCGCGTTTTTGTGGGAGTATAGGAGTATACGCACCCAGTCCCCCCCTTTTTGGTGAGGGGGATAGCTGAACTCGCCGGGTTTCGACGAGCTGCCTACGTACCTCTTTCGAGGATCAAGCCATCTCGTAGTTCTGATAGTTGCCGCGGACGTTTTTACTCCCCGTGCGTCGCCGTTCCGATCGTGCTGGTCGGATCAGTGGTTTGTGCGGGGGTCGAGCTGTCCGCTCTTACGGCGGTGGATTCAGAGGCTTTGTCGTCGTCTTGAATCGTTGCCTGTTCGGATGATTCTGGATCATCTTTCTTCGAGTCTTCGGGAATGTTGTGTGATTCCTTTGCTCGTTTCGGGTTGGCCGCAGGGGCGTTCCGATCTTTTCGCAGCTTGAACTCGGCTAGGTAACAGAGTCTTGATTGTTTCTGACTACCCCAGATGGCTGCGGTTCCGGTCGGAGTCGGAAACTTGATACCGAGGTGATATGTGGATGGTACTGCCTTCATGGAGTTTATCCAAGGGGTTCCCATGATGGCGTTGTAGATGGCCGGGTTGTCGACTACTGCAAATTCGACGATCTTTGTAACTTTCTTTGCCATGACTGGGAGTTTAATTCTCCCGAGGGTCATGGTAGTGACGCCCCAAAACCCCGTCAAAGGTTTTGGCTCAGGGACGACTTCCCCAAGTGGGATCTTCATCCTGTAGAGGGTGTCGCGGAAGATGACGTTGACCGTGCTTCCTGTATCGACGAGAATGCGGCCGACTTCGAGATCCTGGATGACCAGGTCGATTACCAAAGGATCGCAGTGAGGTTTGTCGATTCCGACGGTCTCGTGTTCCTCGAAAGCGATTGTGTGGTTAGGAACCTCGCTGTCCGGGAACCAGTTGGAACTGGTCTCGGCTTTTCGCCCGTAGGCTTTTATCGATGAGACAGAGTCTTGGTAGAACTGTGATCCTCCGATGATCATGTTTACCCTCTGGCGACTGCTGTTGTTCCCTTGGTCGTCCTGTCTTCTTCCGCGCTTTTCCCCCGATTGGTTTTTGGTCGCGCGGTCCTCGGAGACAGTTTTGTTAGTCTTTGGGCGGTCGGAGTCCAGGAGCAAGTCCTTTATACTCTTGACCTTTTATAGTTCGCCGGTGAGGAGTTTTGCGGCGAGCCGGGCGCCGAGAACCTTGCAGTTCGCAGTGGAGTGACCTCTGGTCTCGTGGAACTCGCAATAGGAGTTATCCTTGTACTGGTTCCTGGTCCAGGTGTTTCCGGAGGTTTTGCCTTGCTCCGAGTTGATGGCGTAGTTATGCTCGCCTTGGGCGTCTTCCCCTTCGTGATGGACGTATTTGTCGTTACGAGAGGGTTTCTTCTTGGACGCGGTTTTCTGCGGTCCGTGCTTCTGCGATAGAAGCTTCATCTCTTCTTCCATGATGATGAAGTCCGTTGCCTTGTGGAGAGTATCCTGGATTGTCCGCGGCTTTTCCAGTAGTATCCACTTTCGGAACTTCGACTTGTACCAGAGAGTTTTCCTCAGGGCGTCGATTGCGACATTGTCGCTGATGCCTGTTACTCTGGCCATCACCAGTTTGAACCTTCGCATGAAGTCGCGGAGTGACTCGTCTTCCTTCTGAGCTAGACTCCATAGATCCACGTCGGATGTTTCTCTGTCCATGAACATGGAGTACTGTTTGAGAAACGCTGAGGCCAGTTGGCGGAAGCTTCCGATGGAGTTCCTTTTGAGCCGGGAGAACCACTCGAGCGCAGCACCTTTGAGGTGCTCGACGAAGAGAAGACAATGACCTGCGTCCCGTTCGCGCTCCGGGAGTTTGCACCTACCCATTGAGATCTGGAAGGACTGCAGGTGCGACTTAGGATCCGTCGTACCGTCATAGACCGGGATTTTGATCTTCCCTGGGTCTGAGATGCGTGTTTCCGTGATCCGAGTGGTGAACGGCGTTTTCCGTGCTTCCTCGAGAAATCTATCGATCTCGGGGGCGGAACTGGTCGCCTGATGGATTTGTGATTTTACCGCTTTCACTTCGGCCACGGTCTTTTTGAGAGATTCGCGGAGATCATGGATCTCGCTATTGCTGCCAGTGTTCCTCCGAACCTGTCGGACCTGGTCGCGATAGATCCGAGTTTGATCTTCCGCGAGCTCTTCCTGCTCCATCCAGTAGAGTTCTTCTTCCTCTTCTGTCATGGGCCTATCGAAGGATACTGTCTGCCGAGTGGACTGGCTTCGGGTTCTCCTAGGGTGGATGTCAGCGTCTTCGTTGGAAGGATCCGATCGGTCGCTGATATCTAGATCGATGCGCTCGACGTCGCTTTCCTTGTTTCCCGCAGCCGGGAGTAGAAGGTTCTGCGAGGTCGTTTGCTGTCCTTTCGGAGCCGTTTCCTCGGGAGTGGGCTCTTTCGGGGCATCTTTTTCTCGTGCTTCGGGAGATCCGAAGTCGAGTCTTCTGCCGCGGCGTGCCTTGGTGGATCCGCGTGGCAACTTGCTCCTTGCAGTTAAGGTATCGACCTGTTTTGCGAGCGAGGTTATCAGCTTGTCCTGTTGTTCCGCCCGCGCCTGGGCGGAGGTAAACAGTTCCTTCATCTGCCTGAGCGCCTCAGTGTTTGCATCAGCAGTGACTGCGGACGCATCTCCAGCTGGAGTCTTCTCAGCGTTGGCGTCGACGGGTGTTCCGTCTAGCGCTGGCTGATCCTTGGTGGCGTCGGCAGACATGATCGAGCGTGTGCAGTTGCGAGATAGATAGATCCGTAACCCCCCCCTCCTTCTAGTGCCAAACTGTGGGAACCGAAATTCGCACCGTCAATTTCCGATAAAGATTTATGGAGGAAAACCGAGTTAACCCGATCTTCCTTGAAGGTCCCGGATATCTGCTGGGCCGCACACGAAACAATCAATAAAAATAGAAGTTGCGAAAATAGAAATCGTAAAAGTTGAGCGAAAGAGATCTTATTTCTGAATTCTCGTTTGAGCGTGTACAACAAGAAAAGAAATCGGCCGTAAGGGCTGTCGAGGAGTCCGCTAGTCTGGTCGCCTAAGTCTATCCTAGTTGAGTCGCAGCTCGCTAGTGAAAACAGAAAAGAATGCTAAATCGCTCTAAGTGCTAAGTGCTTGAAAGTTTGTGATCTGGTTTGCTTCTTGCTCAAAGCTCTCCTTATATACTCCTCCTAAGACGGTCTATCTTCTCGCGGGCTGAGTCGGACTTTTTCCATTTTCGTCCATCTTCGTGTTTATCGGGAAACTTGACATTTATCTTCGGAAATCTTGACATTTATCTTCTGGAAACTTGATATTTATCTTCTAGAAACTTGACATTTATCTCTTATGTGAGGATAAAGATAAACCGTCATAGTTATCCTTCCTTTTCGGAAAATCGTACGTGGGCCGTTTTGGCCACGTTGGGCCGTTTAGGCGTTTTTACGGTTTTTCGAAAGGACAGTCTTTGAAGGTTTCGGTGTTTCCGAAGGAACCTCAATTCCTTGTTTAGTCGAGAAAGTGGCGTTCTAGAGTAACCGTGATCATACCAAACTGGCAGTAGATTGATCCGAACAGCTAAGATGGATCGAACCGGGCACGATAGGACCGAGACCGGGACGAGGGCCGCGGACCGACGCCAGGCCGACCCGCGCGACGGGTGCCCTGCCGCGCCAGGCCGGCCCGCGTGACGGGTGCCACCGGCGCCAGGCCGGCCCGCGTGACTGGTGCCGCCGGCGGCCAAGGCCGGGGAGTGTCCCGCGTGCCGCTGGCGCCAGGCCGGGTGCCGCCGGCGCCAGGCCAGCCCGTCCCGCGTGCCGCCGGCGCCAGGCCGGGGTGCCGCCGGCGCCAGGCAAGCCCGCGTCCCGCTGCCGCCGGCGCCAGGCAACCCGCGTCCCGCGTGCGCCGTCGCCAGGCCAGCCCGCGTCCCGCGTGCCGTCACCCCAGGGGTGCCAGGCCAGCCGCGCGTCCCCACGTGGCCGACCGGCGCTAGCCGGGTGCCGCCGGCGCCAGCCCGCGTCCCGCGTGCCGCCGGTGCCAGGCCGTCTTGCCGTCTGTGGGTTTTTCGTTGTTCGATCTTTCTCTCGTCAGTCGTTTGCGGGAAATCTTTTGAGTTTGGGAGGGTCTCTAGCCGTAGATTTCGAGATAATCGTTTCTAATCCAACGAGATTCCGCGAGTATCGGGATTTGAGATGGACTTGGATCTGCAGATTTTCCGTCGTCGAGGATGCGAGCAATGTGGCTCCGAGTTTTAGATGTGTTAAAAGATGAATCTTTTAAACAATCGGGAAGGCTTTACGGAAGACTCATTGTAGATCTCGGACAATCCAGACATGGGTTTCAAGGGACCAAGATGCCGCCATTGCCCGAGATCATGAGATGATCGCACGGATGGGCGCCAGGACCCTCGCCGTTGGCGCCAGATGGGAGTGGACGAGCCTTCCGTGAGTTTTATCGAGCGACGACCCGTTTCTTGGATTTGATCGTCGCTTGGCTTTTCTTTCGAGGATTTTCGGGTGACGATTTCGTCATTGACCGATTTTGACCCCAACAGTGTAACTTTGGTATTTTGATTTTTTTTCTATGATTATGGAGATTTTATATTTAGAATCTATGTTGTGTTTATTTTTCTTAGTTTGATTAATATTAAAATAATATATAATTTGTAAATGAAATAATAGAAAAAAGTAAAAGATAAAAAAATAATGCAAGTTTATGTTATTTCTAGCTGCAAATAAATTAAATATTTTAAACATACTTATAATATTTACTTATTTCTTTATCCATCTTGCATTTTTGTGATCAATAAAATAGATTATAAAACTTCAAAAGATGATGGTTAGTGTGAAAAGAATTATATAATGCACAATTAGAAAATGTTTAACCAAATTGTAATAATCTAAAAGACAAAGGACCTAAAATGTAAAAAGAAAGAAAAAGAGGACACATGTCACTAGAGGTGCGTCCGCGCTTCGCGCGGAATATTGTTTTATTCTTGTTAAATATGATTTTTGGATTACGTGATCATCTTTATTTGTTAAGAGCATTATTTGATGTTTTATTGTGTTATGTAGTAATAGGTGATATGTTAATAGATTTTGTGTTTGTTTATCAACAATGTGTTGCTGTGTGTATAGTAGTACTTATCAGTAGTAAAGTAAACCTTTCATTTAAAGCATATTAAATTTTAATAATTTTGCATTTAGGCATTTGTTGATTTAAGATTTAGAGTTTCAGCGTTAAAAATTGTATGTTATTTTTTCAATTATTCGAACTTATTATTTTAAGATGTTTTGTAACCCTCTCCATGTATTCTAACGTTGAGCTGTCACAATCTATGTATTTCGTATAGTTTTCCGGCGGTAATGTGTTTCTCACAATCACCGGAAAATGACTCACCTCCCAACTTTTGTTCTTCATCACCTTCTTTCTAATGTGAGATTATCTGGTATTTGTTATATATCCTTGTTTTTAAGTTTCCAGTTGTGCGGTTGTTTCTCACGGTGTTGTAGGTTGTTCCAATCAATATTGGCAGCTCCTGTTCTTCCTTAGATTTTGGCTGATGTTAGGAAGTGATCTCCTTGGGTTGGGTCAGATTTTAGTCGTCTTTGATGTTGTTTTTCTCGTTGTTGGCTTACCGTCGATAATCCCTATTTGTCTTAGTTTTCAAGATCTGATTTTTGTTGAGATGACTTTTATGCTTTCTTCCATAGCTCGAGGGCGGTTCCACGGTTTGCTGATTTCTTTTCGTCTACCCTTCCATCTTTGTTCTCTCATCTTGTTGCAGCTCTCATCACTGCTCGTGTCTCTGGTGGCCCTCCCTTTCGCCATGTTTGCCACTCCAGGTTTTGAATATTGTTTTCCTCCATGTATGCTCTATAGGTTTGGAATGTTATTTCTGGTCTCAAGCTTGGGCTTCGGTTTCTCGGTGGTTGGCTTCATTCTCCCTCTTTTCGGTTGCTTCTCTTCTTCTCCTACTTCTCTCAGTATAAGTGTGTGGAGTTAGTCTCTTGGAATTTTGGTCTCTTTTATCCAGAGTTTTGTGGTTTTTCACTGGCATAGGCGTCTTGTTTGTGTTTGTTTAGTTTGTGAGGTGCTTATTACCTCTTAGTTGGTGGTTGTGTTTATGGTATGTTAGACATGTGTCTTTCTGCTTAGTGGCAATTTTGACCTTCTGTTGATTATTCTTCCTCTAACCCGCTTTCTTGGTTCTTTGCATTGGTCTTTGATCACGCTCCTTTGTGTTCGGGGGATTGCTTCATCTCAGAGTTCTTTTCTACCATTTTCTAGCCTCTGTTTGTTATGACCAAAACACTCTACTATAAAGTGAGGTTTAGTCTTTTTTTTTTTGTTTTTTTAATCTCTTTTCAGTTTTAGAATTTTAGTGAGTTAGTGTTACTTTGACATTTTGCTTTTCTCTATGATTATGGAGGTTTTATGTTTAGATTATGTGTTGTGATCTAGTTTATTTTTCTTAGTTTGGTTAATAATAAAATAAATATATAATTTGTAAATGAAATAATAAAAATAGTAAAAATATAGCAAAATAATGAGAGCTTATTTTATTTTTAATTGTGAATAAATTAATTTTTTAAAAACATATTTATATTTTTTTACTTGTTTCTTTATTCATCTTCATTTTTGTGACCAATAAAATAGATTATCAAAATTCAAAAAATGATGGTTAGTGTGAGTAGGATTAAATAGTGTTCAATTAGAAAATGATGAACCAAATTGCAATAATCTAAGAGAAGAAGGACCTAAAATGTAAAAATAATAAAAAGAGGACACATGTCAACAAATCCTCATTGCACATGTCACAAGAATGAAAAAAGTCTACTTTATATATATATATATATATATACTAGGGCCTGTCCGCCCTACGGGCGAGATGATAATTTGAAAATAATTTAAATAGTTAGAATAAATATTTTTGATTCTTGTTTAATATTTTTTATTTTAAAATGTTTTGTTCAATATTAGTATGAATTATTATTTTATTAATTATTATTCTTATTCAGTTTCATTCTCATTATAATTAACTAATATTTTTTTTTTCAATTAATAAGTTTGTTTATTTGATGTTTTATTCTGTTTTTATTTTAATGGTGTAGAATTGTTGATTTATTTGTACAATTTGAAATTATTTAGTTTTATTCATAATCTTACATTATTTTATACTGAACTATATTTTGTTTTTTACACAATTGTTGATCTATGTTTATAGTTTTTTTAGAATTCTTGACATAAATATTTAAAATACATTATAAATTTATTTAGTTAGAATAACTTAACATATCTCTTTTATATAAAAAATTACATTTTTATTATATTTATTTTTTTAATTCAGTATTTTATTCTATTTTTCCTAACAATTATTTTTGATTTTTGATTATCTATGAAAAAATCAGTGTAACTATTTTACATATTTAGCTTGCTCTCAATAAAAATATCTAACTTGCTCTCAAGGGATATTGTTTTATTTAGCTTGCAGTAACATTGCTGCTTCGTGCAAGAATGATTCCGCCTCCAAATCATCATAAGCTTCTGTAATATGCAATGCATAAACTGTATTTTCCAGCTGCATTTTACAAACTCTTATCTAATTAACTGCAAGGTTTGTCCTTTTCTAGTATAATGGTTTCGTGTTACGGTCATCAGATCGTGAGGATTTCTTCTTAACCAGTAATTGAGGGGTTCCAACGCGGCAAAAATCCTAGGCGTACTATTAGTGATAATCTTCACGATAAGTAGTTTCAGTCTGTGGTTCTCAGAATGTATATGTTGAGATTTTCTTTTGTGCTCAAGTAGGTTCTTTGATACCTCTGTGACTGATGAGATCGTCTGTTTAAATAATATTAATTAGTGTTGCTAATTGCTATGAGTAATAATAGGGCGGCTATTCATCATGATAAATTTGAGTTTTTGTATAGTTGCATATTAGCTTCTTAAACATATTAATCTAGTGAAATTAATTTAAAGAGTATTGAAGTTCTTCTTAAACAGTTTGAACATATTAGCTTTAGTCTCCATAGAAATAAAGCAATTTATTGTTGCTCACGCAGGATGCTATTTTTCTATAATTCCCTTATAAGTTTTGGTTAAAACCTGAAAGCTTATTTTTTAAATTAAGGAACATGCAAGTCCTAACTCTAAGAATTACGTAGTAGAATAAAATTCTCGTAGTATAATAATTTTAAATATTTAGGTGTAACCCAAACAATTTTCTGTGTCGTGTCGAGAGCAAAGCTGAGACGTAGATGGCTGAATTAGACGGTGGGTGATATGGTTTATCGTCTTCTTCATCTGAATTAGACGGTAGATGATAATTTGAAAATAATTTAAATAGTTAGAGTAAATATTTTTGATTCTTGTTTAATATTTGTTTTATTTTAAAATGTTTTGTTCAATATTAGTATGAATTATTATTTTATTGATTATTATTCTTATTCAGTTTCATTTTCATTATAATTAACTAATTTTTTTTGCGATTCATAAATTTATTTATTTGAAGTTTTATTCTGTATTTATTTTATTGGTGTAGAATTGTTGATTTATTTGTACAATTTGAAATTATCTAATTTTATTCATTTTCTTACATTATTTTATGTTGAACTATATATTTTATTTTTATACAGTTGTTGATCTATGTTTATAGTTTTTTTTAGAATTTTTGACATAAATATTTCAAATACATTATGCAGATTGTAGTAAACCACATTTGCTATTTGTTTATAAGCTGTTGCTTAGTTTTTTTTTATTTGCTAAATGCTGTTGCTTAGTTAGGAAAAGGATAAGGGTAAAACCCTTTTCAAAAAAAGGATAAGGGTGGTGTATCATGAATTTTTAATTTATTGACTTCAAAGGTCTGAGACGGTGCAAATGTCTTGCAAATTAAAGGGACAAAAAAATATGGAAAAGATTTGAAATATTCTGACTTCATAGTCTTTAGAAAATTTTGTTAAAAACTAGCACAACGAACACTCAAATTTTTATTTAGCAAAAAAAAAAAAACTTACACAACGAATATGTCATCCTGTCTTTTGACTTACTTAATATGTCGCTTATTTCCAGTGTACCCAACTTGCTTCACGGGTGTATGTATCCTCGTCTGTGTTCCCTCCAGCGACAGAGCTGTTACTTTGATCTTTTGCCTCACCTCCCCCAACTACGAATAACCATTAACAAAACAGCCACCATGATTCACGAAAACTTTCACCCAAGAAAACTTTTCCTAGCATCACATTGATTATCAAAATAGAAATGAGTAGAGAGGTGGCATCATGAATAATCCTGAAATAAAAATCAAACAATCAATTAACATGTTATAAGACCTTTGAATAACATGTTTTAGAAATGGTGGTCCACTTATTACCACTAAGTAACTTGGGACTGATGTTTGTGGTAACCATCACCTTTGGTTCATCACATTTTCTAAGAAAATTTGCATCAAAGAGCCTAGATAGATGATAGTCTGCAATGATAGGGCGGCTAACTATTAGACATGTCTAGACTGTAAACCTTCGGCATACTCACCTTTAAAAGAAAATGATTTTTTTGAGAAGATATATCCCTTTCAGTGCCTATGGTGTATTTTTAGTCTCTCATTGTAAGTAGTTCTAATCCCCTTACTTGCCTAACAACATCTACAGAAGGAATACATGCGCTAAGCTAGCAAGGGTGATATGTGAAATAAATATATGTGAAAGTATAAAAAGAGGGAATTCAAACCTGGTAAATCAGTAGTCTCGTTGGATAACACCGTTAAGTTGTTTGTATCCTGGAACCTGAAGCTCTCCCTCGGGATCGGTTCAAACGTTTCAGCAAGCTCCACAAAACAGGTTTGGTCAATGAAACGAATAGCATGAGGGCTCTCGGTAAAGCAGAAGTTGGGGTTGCTTCATCAAAAAAACTAAGCGCATAAACCGAGCCTTCACTCAATAAGTGTTTGAACGTGCTGAGCAGTTGCACACTAATTGAAGCCTGAATCATTGTAGCCTCACAAAAGATTAATAAAGGACCAAACTAAAATGAAAAAAAAAACAGGTAATCAAAATACCTTGGTATGAAGCAGTAGCATATCTATGAAATCCAACTGATCTCATTTCTTAACATTCCAAGCTTCCTAATAACGGAGGAGCCTCATCTGAATCACTTGCCTACTGTGTAACTGAATTAATCTGAGTACTGCAGGGAATCGGGGAGGAAAACACACTGCAAACCACTTTTGTTCTTCTCAGAGTTGTTGTAAGATACGAAACGGGTTATACCGCTTGGACTTATACATCCTAATTACAAAACTAAATAGAACTACTAATGAAGCATGGATAACTACTTTTTGATAATGAAAAAGTTATGATGTTGCAGCAACAAAGTAGACTCATGACCACTGTGGGGAAGCACTGGAGTTCAAATCTAGTAGAAGGAGATGAGAGGTCACAGTTGTTGTAGGATGTGTTTGCAAGGAGAAGATCTGAATCTATTGGGTTAATGGCCTTGAATCAATTCGATTTGTAACGGTTGGGATGAGAAGGATGGAAACAGACATGATATGAATAATCACCGACTTGTAGTTAGCAGACGAAACGACGAACCCGTTATAAAACATGGATATTTTCTATCTTTATTTAATTAGGATAGTATGTAAAAGACCATAAACCATAAGAAAGTTCAGTTATTTATGAGTTATACCTAGTTGTACCGAAATTCAATTCGATTTAATTCACATCACGAACCAAACATAACCCAAAACAAAAACCGAAGGTAACCCAGACGGAATTGGAAACCCAGAACGATTCCCCCTTTCCGGGTTAATGAAACCCTAATTTCGGACTGAACGAAATCAAATCTTCCCGTTGAACAAAAATTTTCTTGTTCGACCAAGCCGATTCCTTCCTCCTCTCTCTTCCCTTTCTTGGTCGCGGAAGTCGATTAGTGTGTGAGAATCGATAGAGTGAAAAGAGATGACGGAGATGCCGGATGAGGGGTCGCAAGGGAGACCAGCAACGGCGACCGAGACAGATGGGGTAATATCGGAGCCGATAAGTGTCCTCGTCGAAGCTGCAGTGGCAATTACATCTGTAGAGGACGACGACGAGGTAACAAATAGGAGAATTCCCAAATTAGGATTGGATTTTGAATCCTAGTTTTGTTTGAATTGGTTTCCTCATGTTTTGGTGAACTAGAAATAGGAATTATGGTGATGATGCGTTGAACCTGGAAATTATGGTATAACTATCCGTAATACTAGTACCACTCAGTGAAACATTGAGAATTTGGTAAAATTAGTAATAGGTAGGTATACTAGAGAAATTGTAACTTTGGGAAAACTATTTGGTATTACTGATATAACTGACGTAGAAGTAAATGTAATTTGCAGCATTTGGAGTCCATCGAAGCAATCAAAGAAGAGTGGTTCATTGTCGATGGTGTTCCCATCCGTCAAGTTGAGCCCAACGAAGCAATCAAAGAAGTGTGGTTCATTGTCCACGGTATTCCCATCCGTTTGTGAAGGAAAGGCAGAAGGGATCGTAGTTGTTTCCTGTTTTGTTGATGTTTCATGTCTGATTATTTTGCAAAACTCTATGCTTCTTGGTTTGTAGAAGCTTGAAACTATAATTTTCTTGATGTTACAATTACAGTAACAATTTCAAATTCATTTTCGGGATGTTGCAAATTCATGTTATCGTGAACCACAAAATAAAGAAACGAAAGTTTCGAAATTTACAAGTCTTTGACAACCACAAATTAAAGACTTGTAAGCCTATCCGCTGAAGCAAAGAAACAGAAAACAAATAGGATTGAAGCTCTAAGGGACGACAGCTCTAAGACAATACAAAATCCGACAATACAAAACACTTAAACAAGTTCCGAGAATCCACAACACTTAGAGATAGAATTCTTCAAACTTTCTAACAATCTCATCTTCATTTTCGTCATCCACTGTATCTTTGTTCTCGAAATTGCTTTTCATTTCTGAGATGGTTTGAGTTAACTGGTCAATCACTCTAGTCTTCTCCCGGATCTCATCACGGGCGTCAAGCAAAGCCTGTCTTTTCCAATCTGTACCGTCCTCTTCATCAAACCACGAGAAGTAATTGCATCCTTTGGAAAAACGCGGACAGCCATAAAATTGTCGACCTGGGTTTCTATCAGTCCAACCTTGCCTTATACTCACCGTTAAGCCACAAATACATAATCTCCGACCAGAATTTCGCCTCCTTGTCGACGATCCCGAAGCCACTTCCATCATCACTTTCTGCATCTTCATTTTTTCTATCTTCACTTTTTGTATCTGAGAAGAAGAGAAGGAAAGAAGAGAAGAGAGGGAGGGAGAGGAACAGAGGGAAGAGATCGAAAGGTGACAAGAGAGAAGGAGAAAATTCCCAAGAGAAGAGAGAAGGGAAAGAGAGAAGAGAGATGTAATAGGTGGGGTCGGTATATTCGGGAATTGGATTCCGAATTGGACCAGTTTGACATCGGAATCGGAAGAGAGAGAGAGATGAAGAGAGAGAGAGATGTTGTGTGGTTGAGATGAGAACAAGTGTTTGGATAAGATATTTGGAAAAAAATTCATTTCACTGCTATCAATTTGATCTTAGTTAAACGGAAGATACTGGTGTGTTTTTAGTTATACAGAAGATTTTAGTTATACAGAAGATACTGGTGTGTTTTTCTAGTTATACCGAAGATAATGGTGTGTTTTTAGATAACAAGTGGACATAAACAAGATTGGAAACGATATTACAAAATGAGTTTGAAGCATACAACATAACAAGATAAGAACAAGCATACAACATAACAAAATTAGAGTTTTTACAAGTCTTATAACAACCACAAAAGAAGACTTGTAAGCTCCACCGAATAAACAACAAACAGAAATACCAGTTCCGACCAACAACCATGATCCAAATCAGACATGAACAACATAATTTAAAGATTCGACATCTCACGGATGGGTTAGACACCTGAGCTGGTCCTTGAGCGCAGCTATCTCTGCTGCCAATTCATTGCAACGAGTCAGTAAACCCTTAACCTCGTCCTCGATCGCGAAGACCCATGGTTGGCGGAAGTGGAGTCCATCGTCCTGCATAAACAATAAAATCAAAACCATTAAAAATAAAATCGAAACCAAAATCGAAAATCGAGTTGATAGGGAAGTACCTCAAACTTGTCGCAGGTGAAGAATTTTTTTCTAGGCAGAGTATCTACTTTTTGTCCGCAGCAACCTCGTTGACCATTCTTCCCCCACAAGGACACCTGTTCGGGATCCCGTGATGGGCGTCGTTGATGAACATCCGCATGTCGTTTTCTCTCTTTGCTGCCTTCATCATCATGTACTCCTTGTCTGGATGCGTCATAGTTGGTCTGTAGAGAGAGAGAATTGAGAGAGTGTGTGTGAGTGTTTCGGAGGAGAGAGGGATTGATAAAAAGTGAAGGTAAGAGGAAGATGGCCGATGTTGTGTGGTTAGATTGGTGAGAGAGAAAGTTTTAAAAAAATTTAATTGTTTAGGCGGCAAAACAAATTTCATTTCCCTCCTAATATTTGTTCTTAGTTATACAGAGGATACTAGTGTTACGAAAATTTGTCATAGTTCTACTTTTGCTGGTTTCTAATTTAATTAGTGTTACTAATTTTTCAATTTATTTTTTTAGTTTTACTTTCGATCTTAGTACTTCAAAATGTAAGTTATATTGTTCTGTACAATAATATAGTCGTAATAGATATAACCCGACAAATTCCTTTGTAAGAAGTTCTTCATTGAAAAGTGTGAATGGAATTACAAGGTTTCATAATGGATATATCAAGAGTTCGTGAGAAAATTTCAAAAATGTGATGACCGAGTTTTGTTAGAATTATATATCATTTGTTTTGTTAGAGAAAACAAATGTAAAACTATCACAACCGAGATTTGATATAGATAATATTATGATAACCTAATTTTGATATATATAATATTATGATATAGATAATACTAGTGTCATTATAAATGTGATGATCGAGTTTTGTTAGCATTATAAATTATAGTAGAGAAAACAAATATAAAACTATCACAACCTAGATTTGTTATAGATAATATTATGATAACCGAGTTTTGATATAGATAATACTAATGTCACTAGAAAGCAAAGTAGATAACCAAGTTTTACGCAGTTTTCCGAAGCATACAACACAAAGCTAAATGAATTACTCCTAAATCCAAATAACTAACTTCCAACTCTTTTCCTTCCCTTCCATGCAATGCGATCCGGAGGCATGATCTTCACCTCCTTGATGTAATCTGGTACATTCCAAGAAGACCAGTCGGGCACAACATAAAGTGTCCTGGAATATGCCGTTGCCCAAAGTTCCGACCAGTAGTATTCTGAGCACAGCTCATGGATATGAATGCGCCTGCCAACGTTTGTAGTGAAATATATGTAAGCAGCCAGTCCGTGAAGAGAAGGAAACTTTTCATAATTCCACACCTTGCAAGTACAACTTCTCTCAACTAAGCTCACCAAAAACATCTTTCCTTCAGTGTCGGTGATCTCACACTCAAACTCATAACTATCAAGCTCCCGCACAGGTAGCTTTTGTGCAACAGGCCATAGCTCGTGCAAGTAGTCCAAAGTTATCCAAAGTTATACCAGTTGTTCCTAGTTTATTCAATTATCTACAGTTCTACCAATTGTTCCAAAGTTATCCAAAAAAAACAAACACAAGAATCTGACTACTGTTATCCAAAGTTATACCAGTTGTTCCTAGTTTATTCAGTTATCTACAGTTCTACGAATTGTTCCTAGTTCTCCAGTAATCCACAGTTCTACTCGTTATTCCGAGTTTTCCAGTTATCCTACAATTATCAAGAACAATTTGAATTAGGTTTCAGTTGACTTGTCCCAGATCGATCTAGGTCCAATTCTACTGCCTATACACGGTTCCCCTATACATTTGGACCTATACATTCTCATTCCACCACCAAAATGCATTAGGATAACCAATTTCCTTTACAATTCGACCCCCAAACAAGACAATGCCGTTGTGATAGGCTGATTCCTACTTCTCATCAGATCCCAATTAAAAAACCACTAAAACCAATTTCGCAAAGAAAGCTCGGAACTTCCAGAAAGCTCGAGCCAGAGAGCACAACTAACCTGCAACTCGACCGGCCCCGACGAAGATGGAGAACCTGTGAGTGGAGGAGGAGCTGAGGTTTCCGGAGCTGAGCTGAGGGAGAAACGACGGGATTCCATTCCGAAACCAGCTGTGGGAGAAGAGAAGGAAGGAAGAGCTGAGCTTCTTGAGCTGAGGGGAACGAGGGTTTCGGTATCGGGATTGGTAATTCCAATTCATTTTTTATTATGGATTAATTCAGAAATAAAGATCAAACCGATCTGTTTCAACCAAACCGCAATCACCCACCCAACCTCAGTAAAACCGAAATACCAAACCATATTTCATTTTTTGGGAATTAATAATCTGAGGGCATTTTCAACAATTCGCATTTAGTTAATGAGACAAGGGAATTGGAGACTTCACAGGCCCATAGGAGACTGATTCATGAGATCCAGGGGCAGGGAAGCCATTTCCCCACCATATACCTTTTCACAACCGCCATTAATGGCTTACAGAATCAGACCTCCGCAGCGACGGCTAACCCTAAATTCGCGAGCCAGGAAGAAGGGATGGACTAAACAGGCTTCCTTCTGTTGTACTCGGGCCGCAAACTCATCATCCAAACTAAAAGCCTAAACACACTAAATGATCAAAGCTCATCACACTTGTGAATTAATGAAACGATGTGTTTCATACTCATGGGACACATGGCGGATGCTAGAAGACCGAATTTGTGCACTGGCAGCTGATGTGGAGCTCCTAGGAGTAAAAAAATCCCTATTTTATAATATACTAGGGCACATCCGCGCTACGCGCGGGATTCGATGTATCGATTTTTATGAAATATAATTTTATGTAATTTTTCGTATATGTTCACTTGGTTGTAAGTGTGATTATGTTGAGAGAATGAGATTGAGTTTTCAAATACCAGAATTCTTTTTTATGTCAGGGTATCTATTACAGTGGAGAATAAGGTTTTAACTTTGAGGTAATCTTAGTCGAATATATTTTGTAGTTATTTAGGATAATGTCAGTAATTGCTACTATTAATACATATTGTTTTTTTGATATTTATGTTATATTTGAGGATTTATTTTTTTTTTATGTTATGTCAGTAAGTTTCTAGAGATAAACTAAAACAAATGTAAAAACATCAAATAAACGGAGTAGTATGCTTTGATGATTATATATTTATACTTACATAAATTTTTAACCAGGCTATAAAATATTATGCCAAACAGAACTTATACAACCATATATTATTTTGTACAAAAAATATTATAAATTAGCAATACATATTAAACTAAATATTATTTTTAAATTATTTTATTACGCTATAGTACAGGTTAGTTAATAGAATAACTATATTTACTCTTTGATATTTGTATTAAAATTCTTCGTAAATCTAAAATATGAATATATTAACATCTCAAATTGATAGTAAAAATAGACATTTCTTATAAATTATTTCATCAAATCTTTAAATATTAAAATTAAGAATATATTTATAAAATTGTGATAATAATATTTCTGAAGTTCAAAAAATAAATTTTAAAAATTATGTAAATAAATAATGTACATAATTTTTTTAAAAATTTATAAAACTTAAATTATCTAGGTTGTGGATATAAATATAATTTATATTCAAAGGTTTTTTTGACGATAATGTTGCACTCTAAACTAAATCCGGTTGATATAAATCGCACTCGCATCCAAAATATGCAATTTTCCTATATATTTGTTTTAGTTTCAAAATCATAATAATCTCCGTATAATCCCCATATGCAATTTTCCTATATAAGCACACTTTTTTTTTTGTTTTTACTCTAATCCACAATTACAATATTTAATAGAAATCAAGTACTAATTTGTATTTGTAAACATAGTTGTCTAATATATATACCTAAACATCCTATACAATCAATACTAACAAACATATAATATCTGAAGAAGAATACTTTGCAATGATCTAAAAACCAACTTTTGGATGTTTTAAAGATACATAAGCAGTATGAACACGATGTCGAGCCACATACTGCGTCGGTAATGTTAGATACGTTCGTAACTGAGTAAAGATGACTACGTCTTATGTTACTCCATTATCTGTGTGCAAGTCCAGCCTTTCCTCTGTTTTATCTCGTGACCATATATAACTAAAAGTTGTTTTAAAAAATCTTAAAGTATTACCAGGATATGTAGTGGCTGCAATGGATCTCTTTGTATACACAAGCGCTTATTGATGTGCATTAAAGTGACAGCTACAGACTACTTGTATATACGGAAATGCGAAGAGATTTATTCATTTAACAAAGTACTGCATTTTGGATGCAGTGACACATGGCGCGACGACTGCCTTCGAATTTCTGACGTGGCATCCTATGTGGCGCATCCAGGAGTGAGATAGCTCACTTTTATATATATAGATATATATGTATTTATTTTTTTATTAGAGGTAAAGTTGCGATTGATTTCTGCAAGAAAATTTAAGATTACTTACTCAAATTCACAAACAAGATTATAGAAAGTTTGGATTCACTTGATTTGAGGTTGAGAATGATCAAAGTTAACGTTTTCTGGGAAAAAATTCTGGCATTCGGGAATTTATGGAAATAGAGGAACTAAAGTAAATCGTCTTACACATTTAAGCGCCAATTTGCTCAATTACGTGGCTAAGCCAGGACAAAATTGCTTCACCGCCTAACTACTCCGTCTACCACCTTTTCGCCACGGTGATCCACCGATCAACGATTTTGCGTCCGAGTTTCCGGTAACGCACCCACCTTTTAGAACAAGGGAAAATGCTAGAGTATTTGAATTCAAATATACAATGTATATTATTCAAATTCACATAAGCGTATATTAATTTACATTCAAACTAGAAACTAGGTGTTTTATCCGCAGATGCGGGCATAATCATTTTACAAATATTTATCACTAATATATGATAAATAAATAAATATATATACATATATATATATAGAGATTTAAATATTTAAAAAAAATTATATGATAGAAAATATTTTTGGATAATAACATAATACATAATATTTTTAGATAATGATTTTAATTAACATTTATATAGTTTATCTTTTTGAATGTATTATATTTTTTTATTGATTATATAATAGATAATGTATAACTATTTATTAAGAGTAACAACGATTTTAACCACTCTAACTTTTAACGTGAGATTGAAAAATCACTTTGCAAATAATGGTATAATAACAATACAATGCATATTATTCAAGTTCACATAAGTGTATATTAATTTACATTCAAACTCATGCAAGAACCTTTTATAATATTATAGAAATTAGGTGTTTCGCCCACATATGCGGGCGTAATCATTTTACAAATATTTATCATTATATGCATGATATATATAGACATTTATATATTTTTAAGGAAAATTATATGACAGAAAATAACTTTTGGATAATAACACAATACATAATATTTTTAGATAATGATTTTAATTAACATTTATATATTTTACCTTTTTAATGTATTATATATTATTTTTAATTATATAATAGATAATATGTTTATTAAAGGTAACAATGAGTTTAACCACTTTTTAACGTGAAATTTTATAGGTAAAAAATCACGTCGTAAATAATAGTATAAAAATATAAGATAAATCGATGTTTCATATTCAGATTAAGGAAATTAGTTTGGATTTATTCTCTTTTCTCATGTACAGCAGGAAAAATAGAAAGCCGAAAGCTTTTACCGAATGTATTGCTAGGCCCATTTAGAAATAATTTTGGTCTGAATTGGCCAAAACTCGTCGTGTGCTTCTTTAATTCAGCAATTATTGTATATCCAAAATATTTTAAGACAAAAAGATTTATTTGTCGAGTCAAAAAGCTTTTTGAAATCAAACACAATTATTTTATGTCAAACAACATCAATGTTTTTTAACTTTAACATTTATATTTTGAATTATCTGTTAATGAGAGAATTTAATTTGTATACGTATTAAAATCTGAAAAAGGAATGTTACAATGAGTTTCTTAGTAAATGAGAGAATTCAATTCGTATACGTATTAGAAACTGAAAAATGAATGTTACAATTTATTAGTAAATATATTAAATACTTATATTGCTAGATAATAATAATCATTTAAATTCCTTATTAATAGATGATTTTAGTAAAAGCATTATTGAATATAGTCAAATATTTATGATAATATTAATTAACAGTTTTATAAAATTAATTGCATAAAGTTCTTTACCAGTCATTAATGTAGTTGAATTAGTTTGTAAATGCCTAGTATAATTTAAATGATATATATATATATAAAATAAATAAACATAAAAATATGTTATTGAAAATTGTTTAGGACATGCAAAATATTGGACCGGTACTGCTCTTTTTTGTCTAATGGCTTAACCGGCACTGCTCATTTATAAAACAATATATATAGTCTTCCGTATAAGGTATGCATATTAAAAATTAGATTTATATTAGCCACCGTCAATTAACATGGGTGAAGTCGGCGGCTCCCCTGGATGCTTTCGACGGACTCCCTGGTTAAGCTCTGGTGGACAGTCATTAGGCGTTAGTCGGATTTCTTTCAAGGACATCCGGATACAAGGGTCATCAAAAAATATATTAAACTATTTATTTTTATCCTTACAAATATGAATCACTGTGGTTTTATATGCCATATATTATACTGCAAGTTACTCCAATTTTAAACCTCACTATAACAGTATTGTAGGGAAAAAACATTAGAAAAAGGTAAACTATTAAAACAAACACATTGTCTTTTTTGTCATTTCAAAGATTGAACTTGAGTTTTCAGTCAAACGACATGGAGATAACAGAAAATAGAACAAAGAAAACCACAACAAAGAAAGCAACAATTATTAAAAACAAACATTCTGTCTTTGTGTTAATTAAAAAAAAAAACCACCGATGATAATGGAATGGAAACAAGACTCCAAGAGGGGAGAACAAACAGCTATAATGAGTTTGTGGGCGAGGGTTGTCTAAGCTTTGGTTTGTCTATTTATTATCTTATCCAATCATATTTCCTGGGCTCCCCTCGTGGCATCTCCACTTATTATTCATTTTAAAAACTTTTGCTATATCATATTTGCTCTGAATAATACGTTTTCCTTTTACCAATTTATTGTACAAGCAACACCAAATCCTAATCAGTCACTCGTAAAGGCTTCCCATATTGCAGGTTCTTTTTGTGCTAAAATTCCCATATAGCTGCTAAGCACGTTTAACACTAACTGTAGAAAATAAAGATATAGTTTGCATAACATTTTTCTAGAAACGAGCGTAAGCCTAATTCCCGAGCCCAAGATTTAAGCGCTTAAGCTTTATTTCTCACAACCATAACGTAAAATGGTCATAGTAGACTCTTTTTAATTTCTTTATTGTCTCTAATAGTATATATTTACTAAGAGTAGAGATGAGCCAAATTTGTATCCTACTAGTTTGATAATTCACACACCCGATCAAATGTATTAAAATTATGCCAATCCATATATATATATTGATCAACTAGCTAAACACAACAGATTATTACAACTGAATAAACATTAACATTGTTATGAATAATATATTCTGGATGTCCATCAACCAGTCCATTAGGCCCAGACGCCAGGTCTATTAGGATATAATCTATGTTTGGCCCAATTGTTTATGACGGTCTATGTAATCATATATAAGGAACCCTTTTGATTATGAATAAAATACAACCTTTAAACATTTACTTTCACAACACGTTATCAGCTTGAGCTGCTCTCAAAATTTCTTTTCTTTCCCGTTTTTAAACTAAGCCACCAAAAACCCTAATTTCCGGCGCAACTTCAAACTGTCCGTTCTCTCAAACCGTGACGATCCAGACAACGAGTAATATATCAAATTTAAGCTCTCGACGAGACGAATCCATCGCCGAAGACCTTGTGTCAATAAGATCTCAGACGCGCCCTCACGCTCTGTTTCAATACACGCCGCCAATTACCCTAAAACCCTAATCTTGATCTTATTATCTTTTCTTCTTATCTGTGATCAACTTGATTCATTCTTCCTCTTCTGATTGTATATCCAGCAAGACACGACCAAGGAACCTCTGTTTTGTGGTCTGCACCAGTTCGTAATCCATCTCTTGGTGGTCCGGTTCAGATCTACTTCAAACAAAGGTAAACAATCTGAAACCCTAAAGAGAGCACACAGAATCGAACATGGCTGATTGATAAAGGATATGACTATTAAAACTTTGCAAAACTCCTTAAAATCCTAGATCAATAAGTCCATACCCTTCCATAGTAAATCAAAGCTCTTAAACCAAAAGTTTGATCTAGAGATTGTTAATCAATTAAAATCACAGCCTCAATGGCTTGCTGAATCTCGAAAACCTACTGATCTGAATGATCAGAATCGAATCCTTAAGCCTTGATGTCGATTATCCCCTTAAAACATAATTATGATCGATTTCATTGAAACCCTAATTTGTTTTGATAGAAATCGATTTGATTGATTGAATTATTGGCTTGATTGAATCTGTTCTTCTTGTTTCTAAGTTTGTCTGGTCGATTTTGTTTGATTAAAATTGGAAATCCTAGACCTTGCTGGAATTGGAAATCCTTATCCTAATTGAAATTGGAAAACTGAAAAAAAATTGGAAATTATCTAAAACTGTTTTCCTATTCCTGATTGGAGTTTGATTCTTTGTTTCCTTTTATTTTTAATTGATAATATGAATATATGATTGCTTGTCCATGATTTCGAAATTGGAAATTGATCAAAGGGCCTTGAAAACCTTAATTTAAAATCAGAAATTTTGATCTCCCATTCCGGCCTTTAAACCGGTTCATCTTGATTTTAAATTATCTATGTCATTATCTATAAGTTTAGAAATCTATGAACCTTGAAAATCCATATTTAAAATCAATTTTGGCATCCATGTTTATCTGGCCTTGAAAACCGGACAAGATAAGCCCTATCCGACCTTGAAAATCGGAATTGATAAAGATGATCATCCGGCCTTGAAATCCAGAAGTGATAAGGTTTATCCGGCCTTGAAAACCGGCCTTGTCCTTATCCACGTCGGCCTTGAAAACCGACCAAGAAACCCAGCCTTTACCCGGCCCTTGATCCGGCCGCGATCGGTCCGTAGTGACCTAGGCCGCGGGTGGCTTTAACCGACCTTGATCCGGCCTAATCTTGTTTGAACCGTCTTGTTCTATGTTTTTAAATCTATCATAGCCGTGTGGCTTGCATACATCATATCACCTTGATCACATATAGAATCCGAAAGCTAGGATCATATGCATCATATATCTATCTAGCCGTGTGGCGTCTTTGCTTGCATCATGATCGTATGGCCATGTGGCCTTGATTGTATTGCATTAAACCCTCATAGTCGTGTGGTTTTCTTACTGATGCATTGATTGCTTTCTTGGCCGCATCATACATCACCTAAGCCGTGTGGTCTCATTGCATATCACCCCTATTGCCGTGTGGCTTGTTTATTAGGGATGCATTAACTCGATTGTTTGCTTGATTACACTATTTATATGCATTGATTTTCTTATAAAGATTGAGTGATATATGATTTGAGATGTTGAAAATCAACTTGGATTATGTTGTCCTAAAATCTCTCAAGAGATAATCATTTGAAATGGGCACTGGATATTGAGGTTATCCTAAAGTCAAAGGGACTTGTTGAATGAATCACAGAAGGTGATATTGCCAAATGAGAAAGATTGATATAGGGCAATATTAATTATTAGCCATCATCTTATTGAGAGTCTCAAAGATCAGTATATGACTATAGAGAATCCTCCAGACCTTTGGACAGAGTTAAAATCGATATATGATCACCAAAGAAAGGTGTTATTGCCAAAGGCTCTATTTTGGAGGAATCTCAGAATCCAGGACTATAAGTCCGTGGATGAGTCTATTGCTATCTGTGGCCGTCCAACACAATAATCAATCCGGCTATTGCCGTGGGATAAGTAAATGGACGTGGCCGTGGAAATAATAAGACATATGGGCGAGGACAAGACTGTGACCGTGGTAACACACCCGGTTTTAGCTGTGGCAAAGGCCGTGGCCGAAGTGTGTCTTTCAAACCACAAAGCAATAATGGATTACTGATGAGAAACAGAGAATTGAGACCTCCTGGATTAACCCCATTACCTGAAGCCAATGAGGCTGCAGAAAGAAAAAATATAAAGCAACCACGTCCATAATAATAAATCATACGGCTGTGACCATGATAGATAGATAGGACGTGGGCATATCCACTCTACCTTACACGACCATGGACAAGGGAATCACTATAACCGTGATCGTGGACTCAGTTCTGGCCGTGGTCAAAAGGAGAGGAAGCCGTGGCACTCCTAAGCCACCACACTTGACCATGTCAGTGTGCTCTAAGATATGTAATGGGGAACCATTGGGATAAGATATGTAGGACTTCCAAACAGTTTTGTGACCTCTATCAAAGAGAGTCTGAAAGGGAGACCCACTTGGTTTATAAAGATAGTGAAAATAATTTCAGACATTGATCAAAGAATGATCTTATGGAATATGAAATATCCGATTATCCAAAAGAATAATTTCGACTTCTGTGTTTGTTTGCTTTTATTCTTTTGTTCTATCTCTGTGAATTGCTATTGCTTTGTTTGATTTAGAACTTTATAATATGTATGAATAAAAGGGACCAATATAGGCATATAAATGCGGGTATACCCAGTCCAAGTAAGGACTATGGCCAGGGCATATAGCCAGTCCAAGTAAGGACTACGGCCAGGGCATGTATCAGTGCCTAGAGGGCATGAGTTATATTCACCCAAGAAAGACCCATTGAATTTAAAGGTATAAGAATGGTTTCCATATAGAAACAATGGGCAAAGGAAACAAAAGTTTCTTCAGATATAAGAAAAGAAAAATCGCCCAAGACCATAGAAAATGGTCGAGACTATACCTGCATTCCTACTGATCTAGACTATGCCAAGGATCAGTAAGATAAAGGCACAAGGCCTAGGTAACCAGATTGGTTGACCAAACGAAATTTTTACACACTTTATGGCATGACTGGATTAGCCATCCAAGTCCAAACTTGATGCAAAGATAGATATTGAAAAGCCACAAAGAGTTATCCCATAAAATCTCACTTTGTGTAACATGTACACAAGGGAAACTCATTAAGGCTTTATTGTCCTAAGCATCACGAAATTATAAGTATGTTCATGAGGGGGAGTGAGGACAAATCCCGTGGTCCATGACCATACTACAAATTTGTGTACCATGGTCTATGACCATGCTATAAACGGCTTGGCTGAACCACATATTCCACGACCAGCCTAAAGCTTAGGGACATCACGTGTTTTACATGTACATAAGGTTAATATGCATCAGGCCATTTAAGTGAACATAGATATTCCCATCTCAGATTGATTACAGTGACCATAGATTGATTACGGGTCATGAGCCAGACACCATTTTGAGATATTTGAATAAAGCCACCACAAATATATGTGCCATCTAAGATGGATCCTCAGAAGAGGATGAGGATTGGGAATATATGTTGGATAAAAATATATCTTTCTCCCACGAGTTTTAAGGTAACTTGAGCCAAACATGGGTGATCTAATCAGTGGCCAAGAACACAGACTGCAAGAAATAAGTAATCTGATTATCCAACATTTAAAAGGAGAAAGCTATAGGCTGGTAAAGAGTAAAAGTGTAAAGAGAAATGAAATGGTATTAACCATCATTGTCTTGGCAAGATCCTCGGCCTAAAGAATATGATTTAAGACGTCCAAAGAATGTGATCAAATGATACAAAAGCTAGCAGAACTAGATGCCAGACACATTGACCCGAAAAGAAAATAAAAGAATGACTAAGTCATACCAGCTTGCACCAACAATTTTGATGTCCTAGAGAGACATAATCAAGTTGCTACAGAGTCTATACAAGATAGACCAATGAGTTCCATAAGATAAGAATCCTCGGAAAGAAAAGAAAGGTGCATAGAATGATAAAATTCGAGTTGAAAGGAAACAGACCAGACATTGAGATAAGGCCGGCCGGCTCTAAGGTACAAGTACCATACAATGTGGCTTGGGACGCCAAGCTGCAAAGTATTAAGTGGTCCTGATAATAATGAAATCTCAATCGATTGTATCATGTCTGGAACATAATGGAACATAGAAAGAATGTCAACATAAAGATGATATAAGAAAGCGCATAAAAGGTAGCACTTGAACATATGGATATATGCGAGGATCATGAACTCACGTCAAATATAAGAGTGTACACTCGTAGGTCTGATTAGACTAATGAGGACGTGGAGTTAAGACTCTTTAAAGAAGAGAGAGAGGCATATTTGGTAATGTAACGCCCAATGATGTTAAAACCAGTGGAATAGGTCTTGTGAGGAAAGGATATGGAGAAATCGTGAGATGTAAGGCACGGCTTATTGCATAAGGATCCTCACAAGAGACCAGGAATAGATTATGAGGAGATATATTCCAATGTGTTGGATGCTACTACAGATTTCGAAATTGATAAAGTCTGGACATAAGAAAGAAATCAGATTAAAGGATGTGGTAAGCAGCATGTGGTTCACTGGATAAAGAGATGAAAGTACCCGAGGGTATTGAGCTCAATGATAAAGAAAAGTCCTCAAAGACAACATTGCATAAAGAAACATCAGTGTATGTTGTTAACCTAAACCTCTGGATACATGTCCCAAAACAGTTGAAATCTCGAGAAAGATTTAGAATGAAAGACCTAGGCAACAAAAACGAAATTCTGTTTGGGTTTTACTGCTTGAGTACATAATGAAATCCTTATGCATCAAATGGCATATATAGAAAAGGTACTCAGGAGTTGTGATATGGACAAATTCGTCCATGATCCAAATAGAGAGACGAGGATGAAGTCCTTTGGTCCCGAAATGCCATATCGCAGTGCCATAAGAGCTTTGGTGTATCTGGCAAAGCCACACTAGACCAGATACATATTTTCCGTGTAGACTTAGCTCATATTCGACCCAAAAAGGCACTGGGACGGGGTTAAACATACTCTTATGTTTATTATGTACTAACCAGCCCAAAGAGGGGTTATTTGGTCTGGTTGATTATGTTTTCAAACAGGTTATGTTTTACATAGGAATGGGACCGCAATATCATTCAGGAACGATCATCAAATCAGTATGTGGCATTGCATAAGGCAAGAAGAATCGATAGCCATGTATAAGGACCATAGCCCAGCATGTCCAACCAGGAGCATATGGTGATTGACAGGAAGAAGCGCATCATACCCGAGTTCTTCTTTATCTATGAGCTACAGAAAGATAACAAGGTCCAAGTGTTGCAAGTGCATTCAAGTGACAATTCAGCAGATCTCTTCAACAAGTCACTACCAACCGCAACATTCAAGAAACTTGTGCATCATATTGGAATGCGCGGAGTCAAGGACCTTCAGTGAGGTCCAAATCAGGGGGAGTAGTGTGCGTTGTACTCTTTTTCCTTCACTATGGTTTTGTCCCACTGGGTTTTCCTAGTAAGGTTTTAATGAGGCAACAATAAGCACACTACAAGCTCTAGATGGTTATGGCATCCAAGGGGGAGTGTTATGAATAATATATTGTGGATGTCCATCAACCAGCCCATTAGGCCCAGGCACCAGGTCCATTAGGATAGAATCTATGTTTGACCCAATTATTTATGACGGTCTATGTAATCCTATATAAGGAACCCTCTTGATTATGAATAAAGTATAACATTTAAACCTTTACTTTCACAACACACATAACCTTTTTACTAACTTACAACATTTTTAATTGAGGTGATAACATTATACTGCATTTTAAATACACTAACCTTGAAATATAAACGTATGCCGTATGTCTATATAGAGATGTGAAAAGTTGTGGAAGACACAACGAGGGTGGAGAATCATGGGTCTACTTTTCGATGTAATAAGCAGAGAAATTCTTCTTAAGAGCGCATCTATTCTTTCCTTCCAAAAAAGAAAAGGTTTGATTCCCTTAAAGTTGTTATATCCCTTTCTTATTAATCAAGGAACATTTTTAAAGAGTAACCTTAAAGGTGTAAATTATTTACATGAGTGCCATGCTGACGTGGCGACACCATATTCATTCTCAGCCCAAATATAGAATCATCCTTGATTCTCTAGAAAAATTACAAGGAAATGCCATTGTGGTTCCACATGTATTTTTATGTAGGTGATGTAGTCCATTTTTGTCCATGAATGCATATCAGATGCAGTTGCCATATATATTTTTTTACAGTATTTATTATTGTTAATACATACAGAACAAACATTGATAAGTTGATATATTTAGTTGGGACGTGAGAGATTGGCTTGATATCTTTATTTTCGTAGGTTTTCATACACACATAAATATTATAAAAGCAAAATCAATACAAAAAGTGAGTTTTTATTTAAAAAATAATCAATTTTAAAATGTTTTATTTGCCTTCGAAATAAACCTTTTATATAAATATTAGTTTATTATATTAATTTTTTAAGCTATAAACTTATATATAAAAATATAGTTTGTATAACTTAAAAAATGGTGTAATATTATTGCAAAAAAGGATAACATTATAAGGCTTGATATCTTTATTTTCGTAGGTTTTCATACACACATAAATATTATAAAGCGAAATCAATACAAAAAGTGAGTTTTTATTTAAAAAATATTCAATTATAAAATGTTTTATTTGCCTTCGAAATAAACCTTTTATATATATATTAGTTTTGTTACAAATATATATATATAAATATTAGTTTATTATATTAATTTTGTAAGCTACAAACTTATACCTTTTATATAAATATTAGTTTATTATATTAATTTTTAAGCTACAAACTTATATATAAAAATATAGTTTGTATAATTTTAAAAAATGGTGAAATATTATTGCAAAAAAGGATAACATTATAAGCAGTAACACGTTTTGTAATCAATGTTATTATTAATTTGTATTTAAAAGAGTATCTTTCTAGATTTCGAATAATTAATATGGTAGTGTAATAATGTAGACAGTATATAGACTATGTTCGTCTGATTAATACGTTCGTAAATGCCGTCTTTAGATTAAAGAAAATTGTTACTACAAGACTAAAGTGAATAATTTCTAACAGAATAGTTTCTCGGCTTTATTGGCAATCACGACTTCAATTTAGGTTAGTATATATATATATATATATATATATATATATATATATATATATATATATATATATATACTATAATACTAACTAAATTATTCCGAATATTTTGTTATCAAATATTTTGATTGAGCTAATTGATACCACATATTTTTAGATTTAGGAAAATTATTTATTACAAGACTAAAGTGAATAATTTTTAACAGCATCGATTCTCGGCTTTATTAGCAAATCACGACTTCAATTTAGGTTAGTATATATATATATTATACAAACTAAATTATTCCGTATATTTTGTTATCAAATATTTTGATTGAGCTAATTGATACCACATTTATCCCCTTCTTATTATTTTAGGAGAACTTTTAGTAAACAACCTTTGTCTCATGTTTTGATAACAATAGTGTCATTATTAGGTGTCACCATGAGAATCATCTTCATAGTCTTTATTTAATAAGACATCCTTGCCTAGACTATTTATATAATGCCATTGTCATATCCCCTTCTTATTGTATATGATTCATACATAAAAGTCGGAAACATTATAGAATGTTAAAAAAAAAACGTTTCGGTTCGCCGATTAAGGAAACTATGTGAATTAATCGTACACATTATAGAATGTTTTTCAAATCTCACCTTTGTAGGGCTTTCTGATCCCATCGAATGTGCTTTCATCTTTTTATTTTCTTTGCTTTTAAAATACACAAATATAATATTATTATTTTATAATATGCAAAAAAAATATATAACCTAAATAATAATACGTAAAATACTCTGTTCCTAAAACCATAATATATTTGTTCATATTTATGTTATTTAAAGAAAAATTAATTTGTGATATTGTCTTCTTGGTCATGATATAGCCACAATTTTTTTGTTTTTAAAATTTTGATATGTGACATTATTTTTTTGGTCAGTACATTATATTAATGCATATATATAATCCATTATTTTTATTCATGTTATTTGTTCATATTCAAAACAAACAATGTAAGTCTTACGTGGAACCAGTGGAATCAGTTTTGCTAACATTCGTTTTTTATTCACATTTAACTTCTTTTTGAAAAATTTTGAAATCAATGCAAGGTTTCTATTTAAAATTATAATCAGCATTTAAATTTTAGTCTGAGATTTGCATTACATAACAAGAAATCAGGCATGTAATCATTCAATCAATATGTGGGTAAAAAAAAATCTATATGTGGTCAAGATATGTATGATATTATGGAAACATAAATTTCAAAAGTGTCAAGCATTTTATACTTTATACTAAAAAACTCTGTATGATATTATGGAAACATAAATTTCGAAACTGTCCAAAGTATAATAGAAACTAGAACTTGATCGCGCCTCCGCGTAGATGTTTGATTTAATTTGTGTTCAACATAAACTCATAAACTGCTGGTTTTATAAGAAAATCTCATGTACTTTTTTATATTTTGTAATTTACATATAGAGTAGAATATATTATTTTATAATTTAGATGTTTGATAATAATATTTTTTATTTGCACATGATATTATATTAAAAATCTATAACTTGATGTAATTTGATGTAATCGTACTATTCATATATTAACATGTTTTTCTTTTTGAAATTTATTTTAAAATATGAACAATATACTTTTTTTTTTGCATTAGTTTTCAATGAGTTATTATTAATTTTATGATATTTTATTTACTTCAAAATTAAACTCTCAAATTTTTTATATTTGACTAAACTAAATAAGGGAATACTTTATATATATATATATATATATATATATATATATATATATAAAAAATCCCTTAATTTAAGCCCAAGATTTTTTAACTAAGTAATCAACATAAATGCTAATAGACAAATAATTTTGACCATATAAATTATTAGATTCTTTAATATGGTCAAATCTCATATTTAATATTGTTTCATATTTGTTGATTTTTAGTTATAATACTTTTTTAAAAAATTTAAATTATAAACTAAAAGTTAGGTATTATTCGGATTAAAATTTTGGCGATAGAATATTCGTTTTCTTTCAAATCGAAGTGAACTTAACCCTGTCACTTATTAATATGTTCTTGAGTTAATATTTACTAAGGAAATAGAAATAATTCTAGAACCAATTAATATCATTTTCCAAATATTCTAAATTATATTGAAAATAATAATTTACTTGGTCGATAATTTTTAAATTTATTTATTTTAATTTAGATTTTTAAAAAAAAAAAAAATTCTAGAAGTATTAGTTACAAATTTTTATAAAAAATATTAAAAATGTGAATATCAATCTATATGCTATCATAAAAGATAGTGACCTATATAATACATGTTCTACGTAATTTTTACTTCATCTCAATCTCTTTCTGACTAAACTTGGTATGCAACTCTATATTTTTGACCGAAATAAAGACGCCTATTGTTTCCTATAATACCTTACAAATCATGATCATGTCATTATAGTAATGGCCATCATCACTATAAATCATAATTATGTCATTAATTGCGTCTATATTAATTCAAATTTATGTGTTTAGGCGAATCACAATGTCAATCATGTCATTAATATTCTTAAAATTATGAATTGATTATTACGAAGTACATAAAATTCAAAATAAAAATTTATAATAAATTGCAATCATTTAACTTAAGCAACAAGACCTTGAGATTAAGAGATCTCAATAAAAGTTTAATAAATTAATAATGTTATTGTTCATCAATTTGCACATGAATAAAAAAAGATAGGTTCTGACCGTAATTTAACCAAATTCGATTCAATATTAAATTTAAGTTTCATAAATTTAAATAATATTATTCTAAGAAAAGATAGATATTAAGGAAATTTAAATTTGACCGTAATTTATGCAATATCGAAAAAATAGAAAACTGATATACGCAATCATCATAACACATTTTGGTTTCAGTTAATATAAAAAAAGTTACTATAAATTTATTTAAATTCTCATAACTAATTAAAAATCACACGCAAAATTTTGGGGATTTACTTGAGAAACATTATTAAACAAGTTTTTTAAATAATTTAAAAAAATCTAACCAATCACATAAGTTGTAAATTACTCTTATAGATTTAATTTCACAAAATTTACTTCAATTACACCTAACCAATTACACAAGTTTGAAAAAAAATATTGAAACTTACTTTCTATAATATGCACAATGTCCTTCAATCTTCATTATATAATATGTATGTAATATTTGTGACTAAAACTTTTACCATTCTAAAATCTATAGATTAAAAATTCTATAGTTCATTCACTCCGCGCAAGGCGCGGATATCACCTAGTTTAAAAAGCTTAAAGTGTGAAACTTGGTAAAGGTTTTAATGGCATACATAACTATATGTGTGTGTGTTGCGCAAAAATGCTCTAACAACTAGCAATAAATTAGAGAAAATAATATAAAACATTTATTGTTACATGTATATTATTCCTTCCGTTTTTTAATAAAGTCAATTTGACACTTTTCAGAGATTAAGAAAATTGTATTATACCCAATGTTTTGAAAACCGGACCGGATACCGACTCGGTATAGCTACTGGTTGACTGGTTGGACCGGTTTAACCGGTCGAACCGGGTTTTCTATTTATGAAACTTATATATATATAATTATATATTTATATTATATGAACTTCACTTCTACATATAATACATTCTTTATTCTTTTCTATAATTAACTAAATATAAAAAATAAACATAAATCTAACTGTATATATAATAAAATAAAACTGAATAGTGAATACTATGTAAACTAAAATTAATAAAATCATATGATTTACAATTAAAATTATCATATTTATTTATTTTTACAACTAAATCTCAAATTTTATGAATATGGTAAAATAAAAATAGTATATGAAAGTCAAAAATATATTTTTCACATTGTTTCTTAAGAAAATAAAAATTAATTAAATAATGATAGTTGAAACTAATTATAAAATATAAAATTTTAGCTAATAATAATGGAAAACACTTAATTATATATTAATTTTTATGAACCGGGTTTTAAAATTGACCCGGGTCACCGGTTTTACCGGTTTTCAGCCGGTTTTACCGATTTTTTACAAATCCGGGTTTTAAACCGAACCGGGCTCGGCTTCTTCACCGAGTCACGGTCGAACCGGTTCGACCGGCCGGTCCGGTCCGGTTTTCAAAACACTGATTTATACCCCTTACAACTCTCGTTCGAAACATTGTTTTTTTCTTTCCCAAAATTGGTTACACACTCTATTATATTTTAGGGCATGAATGGTGACCAGGAAACGACGAGAAATAATGCATTCCCTAACATTCCTAGAAAAAATCATCGTTCACAAGGAATAAGTTTTTTTTTTCTCATTCCCTCTCATTTCCTTTTTTTATAGAGAATTAAAGAACAAAAACATTCTTTGTTAAATTTGAAAAGGAACAATCATTCCTTTTCATTCCTACTATTTTATTCTTTTACGTTCTTTTCCTATTCGTTCCCTTTGTTTCCAGAATGGTCACCAGTCGAATCCTTTGTCAAATTTTTCATAAAACAAGTTTTTCTTTCTCGTACCCAATTGAATATTTGTTTTCTTTGGTTAAAGTTAGTTTTTACTTTATTTATGTTTTACTTAACAATTATTTGTAACTAAACTTAAAAATTGTAATAAAATTATGTATGGTATATAATTATATAATATTACTCAACACTGTTTAACATTACAAAAATTATTTTATTTTTAGTTGATTCAAGTTTTTAAAATAAAATGTAAAATTTTAAATTAACGTCATTTTTATTTGTAACATAATATAATATAAATTAGCATACTAGAATATTTTAAAATAACTTAATTTACTAATTTATAATTATATTTTAATATATAATAAAATAATATATATAAAATAAAATTTAATATATATATATATTGTGTTCCATATTAAATAATTTTCTGGATCCGTCCCGACTGATTGTTTGGCAAAGAAATCTTTTAACTATAATATTTTTCAAATATTCAATGTACCTCCTGATTGGCTGATACACTTATTGTACTTTCCTTTTACAATTTACTAAATTAGTTGACAAAAAATACTCATTTAAATTTTAGATATTATATCAAAATAAATATAAAGTTAAATATTTGAAATACATATTTATGTTTCAAATATTTATATTACATATTTATTTATTGAGATCAGTTACTGTGATATTTTTTGAGTTTTTTGAGCTTTCAGATTTTTCGCACTATCCGTTTTGGTTCTTTTAATAACACTTCATATTCAGACATGTTTTGTAACACCATATAAAACCAATTTGGGTATTTTCACATTTTGGATAGACCATTTTTTTTTTTCAGATTCGGTTCAGATTTTGGATTACAAATTTTATGGACATGTCTACTATCTATTATAAAATATGTTGAGTTAAATTAGCAAATGATGTGGAAATTCAACTATTGTTCACTATTTGTTTACAATTTATTTTGTAGTCATTCTAACCTGGAATACTATTTTATTATAAAATCTGTGTTATGGTTCACGTTCAGACTTAATATTAATAACTTTTCTCAAAAATAAAATATTAAGAACATCCACTTAAATGCTTATAACAATATCCAAAATGTTAAATTGACTATCTCAGATATAATATAGATATTATTCAAAACATAACTCCAAATTTCAGGGAAAAAACAGATGAAAAGGCTATCCACAAATTCTCAATTATACAATTAAAAGTTTCAAATTAATTGATCAGCTCAAACTTTAGACAAAAATGACATCTGGTTACAAAATAATATCTATAAAGAAAACAAATTAAATAAGCAAGATAGCTGATAAATAGTATATTGTTTGTTATTTTCACATTTTGACAACATGATATCATATTGATAATTAGCATATTCAATATATATTACAAATAAGCATGATTAATCTGTAAAACATACTTTTTAACGGGTAGCAATCTGTTGACATCTAAATTCAGTTTTCACTAAGAATACTGATTTTTGTTACTCTAAAACATAAAGCGCTTTTTTAATTTCAAATTGCTGCGTTAAAGGCACCAAGACTTGGCCCCCTCATGTGCCAAGTATTTACAAGGTACCCAACTTGTGAACCTAAATTGCTTTCAAAGAGAAGGTTTCTCTATCTTTATCACACACACACACACACAAATCTAATCTCTCTCAACCGTAATTTTTGCTCACCATCAAGGCAAGTTTCCATCTTTTGCTCCTCTAACAATATTAATTGCTACTAAAATATCTTGTCAAGGGTAACGAAATCTTGCCTCATTCCTCCCTAATTTCCACACAAAGGACACAAAAATTAGCGGTTTTTTTTTTGTTCTTCCCATGTGATGTGAGCATTTTGGCTGAGAAAGATGAAGACTATAATTGGGTTAGGGATTGGGTTGAGTTTGGTGTTTGGGTTTCTTCTCTTAGCACTTATTGCAGAAGTCTATTACCTTCTGAGATGGAAGAAGCACAAGAAGCGAGTCATCAGCCAAGAGAGTGAAGAAGAGAAAGAAGAGGAAGAACAACAAACTGGGTACGCTAAGGAACTTTTCCAGCTCTTCTGCTTCAAAAAGCCTCAGTCTTTACATGCCAACGATGGTGGAAGAGAAGGAGAAGTCTCGAGAATTCAAGATTTGGAGCTTGGGTTGATGAAACATCTGGAAGGAGAAGGGTTTGAAGCAGAGCTCATGAAGCTTCATAACCAGAGGTTTCTCTTCACAATCATGGAAGAGACGAAAGCTGATCTGGAATCTGATGATGGGAAGTCGAGATCGAGGACGAGGAGCCTGAGTGATGTTCCGGCTGGAGTAAATGACTGTAATACCCCTGGATTCACACCGTTGGCTTCTCCGATGAGGCTAAAGTCGTCATCACCTTTGGGGTCTTACTCACACCATGAGTTCAATCCTCTGTTCGAGACAGAGGGTGAGCTTGATTTTAACAAGTTTTTCAGGTCGTCTTCTTCGCCCCCTCCGACGTTCAAGTTCTTGAGAGACGCGGAAGAGAAGCTGAGGAGGAGAATGAACGAGGAAGCCAAAAGGAGAGAGCAAAAAGAGGAACTTTCGAGTTCATCAGAAGGTTCGTTCTTGAAGTTTATGACTCCTACGATGATGAACAGAGAGAAGAAACAGAGTAATCAAGAATCTGATGAAGCGGTGTCGTTTCGTACTTCATCAGGTACAAAATCTTAGAACATTAGGCAAGAAATCATTTGCAGTTGTTTAGTATCTTAGACCTCTCTTGCTTTTATTTTTATTTTTTGGTTGAAATTTTATGAGAATTTCAATTTTAATTGTGTGAAATGTGAATCATCCTTCCTTTCTTTGGGAGTGATTTCTTCTGTACGTAATCAATCTGACAAAATCTGCAGATGCTTGTTTTGATTTCCTTTGACGAAAAAAAGTTAAAAACAAAAAGTTGTAAACTGTATATAGCTTTGGAAAATATGTTAAAATAAAATTGGTGTTAGGTTTGGAAATTGGGGTTAATAATTCAAAATCTTTACGGCGCCACAAGTTTGAAATTTTCAGCCTTCTTAAGATTTTTTAATCTCACTTCTTACCAGTTCGATTAAAATATTACTATTTCAAGGAAAGGTGAAAAGTTGCAATGTTCTGTGATATAATTAAGTACAATAAATGCTTAATCCCGCAAATTGTGGCAAAATATATCATGAATAAATCTTTCTTTCCCACACATGTGATTTTGTTTTGTTCATTGGGGGAAAACAAACCCACACTTGTGATTAATGATTATTATTTAGTTTGATGCATTATGTTTCTTAACTGTAAAAAAAACATAACGTCGTACTTGTATACATAAATATACATTTTAGACTATGTAAATGAATTGAAACTTGTAAGAAACAAATATATACACCTTTTGTGTTGTCTGAACTAGAAAAGTTCATGGCATCACGCGATGTATCGCCGAAAGGTTTATTTTAATTTCACTTGCCTTTTCCAAAGTTTTCTTTCAGGAATATATATACCTATCAACAGGCAACAGGTGTGTTTGTTTCCATTTTTAAGCAACCAAAAGATAAGATAAATTAGCTATTAATTTAACTACCAGGGGTTTATCTATAATAAATCGAACAGAAAAATATTACAGAAAAATTTAAATTTATAAGAATTTTCAAGCATGAAATAGTATTTACTTGAAGTGCCAAAAAGTCTAATAGGACCACGTAACTACTGATAAGACTTTATTAGTGGTGCGTTAGCGACACTTTTCTCGTCAGAAAATCTAATACTTTCAATCCATATGACAAAACGGATGTTAGAGACAGCACAACAACTGTTTACTTTTAAATGTTTAATTTGAATAAAAGAACACAAAATTGGTGAATAGGTGATGGAAACAAAACAAATTTTAAAATCACAGCTTGGATTATATCTCAAAAATTTATTGAATCAGAAAATGCAGAAAAAATACTACAAATGTCAAATCTGTATGTATAAAACAGAAACTAAAAATGTATTCTGTTAAACTACACCTATATACTTATGCACTAGGGAAAATGGTACGTATATGTACAATATACATTAATTTATACTTTCAAAGTTTAAATACGTATATATCTACATATTTGATGACAAATGTGTGAACATGGCGGCACGTGAAAGGACCAAACTCAAAGAGACAAGAAAAGGAGAAGGGGTCCGAGAACACTCGTCAACATCTTGAGCCCCACCTTAATTGTTAATTTCGAAATTCGCTTTGGACACTGGAGCCCAACTTTTGCCAAATATTCTTAATTAACTATGATTTGTTTGTTAACCCTTGAATAAAATATCGTGTTAGCAAATTATATACCAGATTTTGTAACATCTTCTAATGTTCTAACCAATAAATAGTCACACATGCAGACAAACACCACCAAAAATATACAGAGATTCCAATTTCGATAATCAAACTTTATAATTCAACCAATACAACTCAGTGACGAAGCCTAATTTTCACCGATGACACTTGGGAACAGCTGAACTCAACACATGTTAACCTTATCATTCAGTTTTTCAATAATGAAGACTATATAACCATATTGAAACTTAATATACGTCCGTAGAGCAAATTACTAGATACAGTAAGTCAATAACTGATTCGTCGTATTCAACCTTAAAAGTTGCGGGGTTTGTTGCAAAAAAGAACTTGAAAAGTTGCACGAATCAAGATCCAAAATTCCTTCTTTTTTTTTTGTTAAGATTCAAAATTTGTGAACTTACCCTCATTTCTTCAACTTCAAAATTTGTGAAATTACCCTCATATTGATCAAAGAGGTTTAAAAAAAAAACATTCTCTGCACATTCATATCTTTTTTTTTTTCTTGGCAGTGGGTAGAAAGTGATTATTACTAAACACTGCATGGCATCATTTATTTATTTATTTTTGGTGCAATGGCATCATTCATTTTGTGATAACGTTTTGCAACAACGTGTTTTGGGTAAAATGTGACAGAACTATAACAAAGTACTTCGTGTCCATTGTAAGTTGTAACATTATTCCTAGTATGCAACAGTTCCTACATCCTCATATTGTTATTCTGCGTTGATAAATTCAATAAGCTCAAGGAAATCAAACATTCAAAGATTATTTAATTTTGTTGTATAATAATAGCAATATTGATTGGTGGACCTAAGGTTTGAAATATATTTAAAACATTTATTCCACACCTTTGTTTGCGTTATAAAACTCAAACCTGCATTCTAGGAAATCTCTAAAGCTTATATATATTTTGCTTGCTTTTTTCTAAACACTGGCCTAGTATTTTATGATACTTGTCGTAACTGTGTTCTGCATATAATTTTTTTATATAATTAAAAACTATTCCGTAAACTTTAGTATTAAATCATCTAGCACCATTTTATGCAACAAGCCTAATGAAACCCACGTGCTTAAGGTTTTATTCAAGTAGCTAGAGTAGTGTAAACATTTCGCTTAATTATGATAACTTGCTTTGTAACCTCCTCTCCTTCTTTTGTGAAATATCAGTCGAACATCTTACCTTTGGTGTTTGATTAAGTCTTTCAATTTCCTTATTTTCTTGCACAATAGAGGTATAAGCTCCTCAAACAAACAATATCATTCACATCTTTGTTTTCTATTTTTTCATGCTCTTTTATGAGCACGAATACTCCTTTATTTGAAATTGTTTAACACTTAATACCTTTTGAATACACGATGTGCTATAACAATAATATTGCAGGAGGTCCGGGACAGTGCGATCGGATGATAATGGGACATGACTATGACTAAGACGCTAACATATTTCAGATTAGATCTATCTGCTGCATGAAACTAAGTCACGTTATTCCTAGACACTATTTGGATATGGATTAATGTTTTCAGACCTATTTGCATATCCAGAAAAAAATATATCCGTAGACTGCATCTTTAAGATTAGTATGGGTTTTTCCATAGGTTCCGTATATCCAGATTAATTAAATATATATATTGCAGGTGTCTGCTCCTAAGTGACCAGTGTTGCCGACAAACAAGAAATATGACCAACTGCCATTACTAATTAATTTGTAATTAAGTTACAATATGCCTGTGTATGAAAAGACAACTTAACTAAACAATTGTATTCTTGTGGTTTCGTTTAGATGCAGTTGGATTAACTTATTTGGCCATTGGACGTATAAGACTCGATCCTATCCATGATAGGCATTATCTTCTGCAGTGAGTGGCTCTCCAGTTCTTTCACTTCTTTTCCAGTTCGTCGTTTTAATTAATTTTTATGTAAAATTTCGTTTTTTGGTATAAATGGTATAGGTGGATAGATTTTTAAAAACTGATTGCTACTTATGTTATCAATACGTATTTTTATTTTCCATCAGTGTCCAAAAAAAAAAAGAATCCTCTATATATTAATGGAGCATTACAACATGTTTTTATAGCCACATGTCATTACTAGGATGATTCTTAGAATCCTTAGAAAAATAAGTTGATCCATATAAATATATATTATACTTTTTATTAAACTAACTAATCCTTTCTTTAAATAAAAGTCACAAAATTATTTAATATGATTAACATATATAACAATTAATGATTATGAATCATACATTGATAACAATTTTTATACCCTCCCTCTTTTTTGTTTAATTTTATATTATTAAAAAAATTAAACAATCATATTAAGCATAAAATAAAAAAAAATTGGATTTTTTCTTATATGTTATATTTTGAATTTTTAAAACATTTATAAATTACTAAAAATTATAAAAGTCTCACATTGAAAATTTTGTGATCAATGATTTATTTGTTTTTTGTTCAAGCAAGATACAAATGATCATAAATCGTATGAATATGAAGTCTCACTAAAAGATATTCATATTACATATATTTATAAATATCATTCAAATTAAATTATCAACTATAAAAAATATATTAAAATGTTAATTTCAAAATTTGCATTGAAAAATTATTGAGATCCTAATATTATATATATATTAATATAAGTTAAATTAAACTATGTACAATTTAAAAATACATAAATATGTTAATTCTGAATTTTGCATTGATAAATTATTGAGACCTTAATATTTTAATTTTAAAATTTGCATTGAAAAAATATGACATCAAAATTTTTGAGATTATTAGTTTATTTTTTTTGTTACAGCAAATATACAAATCTTAATAAAACCATACGAGTAGAAAGTCTTAATAATAAATATTTATTTTTAAATATACTATATCTATACCAACACTATTGAAATTATAAATCATATAAAATAAATAAATGATTATTTTGATTACTTACCATAAAAATATTGCAAATTAACAAGAAGTGTTGTTTTGATTTATGTTATTACTCTAATCCTATATATATTAATTGAGAGACAATTGATTACTCTAGCAAGTGTAAGATTTTATTAATTAATATTTTTCGAAAATCTTACAAGAAATCGATACAACGAAGATTTATTTAGAAGCTATTGAAATCACCTAGCGAGAACTTGGATTAAAAGCTGTCGCATACCCAAATCAATATGAACCATCATCACTTTCGTTTAAAGTATTATTACAGTAAAAAATATAGGCTTGGGTAAAGAATCGGATCCAAAAAAACAAACCAAATATAATCCAAAAAATTAGTACTGAACTTTAACCAAAATTGGTTAGATATCCGAACGCTTCAAAGTTTTGGTATAGAGAACTAGAACGGAACCCTATCTGAAACGAAATATTTCGGGTATCCGAATATATTCAAACACGATTTACATTATTAATTGTTTTTAAATTTAATATCTAAAAGAATATACAAAATATTAAGATGTTTTTAAGTTTTCCAAAATACGTGAAAATATATACATAGTTAAAATTACATATTTGAAATATTTAAATGATACTCAAAATACCAAAAATCCTTAAAATATCTATTTATTTCTTATCCAAATATTTAAGGTAAACCAACTTTTATGTTAAGTTTAAGTTTTTTGTCATACATTATTCAAATTTATATGTTATATTTTATTTTTATTTTTAGATTTTGAGAAATTTAAAGTATATATGAACTTTATTTTTTAAAAAATTAAATGGGTTATCCGAATCCAAACTCAAACTGAAACTGCAAAGATCGGAACCAAATCGAACCCGCAAAAATCAGAACATAACCGAAACGAACCAAACCAAACCCGATCAAATGGTACCCGAATGCCCACCCCTAATCAAATGTAAACAGAAGTTATTAATAACAAAATGTGTACTATTTATAATATTTAAATACTAAACATTAAAAAAACTCACTCTATGCAGGATTCGAATTATCATCTAGTTAAAAGTAAAACACGTTTAAGTTAAAATAATGAAAAATATGAGGCTAAATCATGTCATATGATGGTTACATGATCACTAAAATAAATCATCCGAATCTCCTAATAGGCTAATACCAAGGCTCCCGGTGTCAGACAAAGTGAGCTCACCCCGCCTAGAGAGAAAGTTGCGAGCATACGAGATGGACGGAAGTGAGCGTTACATTTTCATGATAACTAGAATTTTAAAAAAACTTACAATTTTCGGTAACAGAAATACATCGTATCAGTAGCTTAGCTTTACTTTTCTCAAGTTAATTTGTTTGGCCTCTTCAAGCAACGTCGTTACAAGTATCAAAAGAATCTATGTGGGCCAGGGTGAAACTGATGCAGAGAGGATTATCCTAATTATTTAGTGTTTATTTATTATTAGGATAATTGCTTTAATTGTTTTAGTGTTTTATGGTTTTCTTATATATAGTTTTAATGCTTATGGTTTAATTAAGCAGTTTTTGATTGATTTATAAAAGAGAGTTTTGAAATCCTTGTTTTCCTTGTTATGGTTAGATTTTGAGAGTTCTCAATGAATCAAGAAGACATCGATTGTTAAGTGTTCAAAGACTAAATAAAATTCCTGTTTATTGTAGTTTCAGCTACATAGAAATATCCAATCTCGCTTAAACAAATAACAAACTGCTTGTCGTCTCGAGCATAAGCCGGCCCTATCGGTAACACTGTTTTTACGTACTTCTCATTCTAGGGCATTCGAAACACATGCAGAATTGTAATGGGACTAAAGGCGCCTGATCTAACCTGCAGTGTTCAAGTCACAGATCTTTCTTTTCTTTCTTTTGATTTTAATCGTCAATTTAGGAAAAGTGTTTTGATTAGGGGTGGGTGAAAAAATCAAACCGAACCGAGTCAAACCGAACCAACCGAACCGATCCAAACCAAACCAAAGTCTATTATCAATATTTTGGTTTAAGATTTTTCCAACCTGAACCAACTGAAACAAAACTGATTTGAATCGAATCGATTTAAACCGAACCGATAAACCAATGTGTTTTTGTTATTATTTTAATTAAACATATTAGTAATATACAATATACTAAAATTCTAAGACTAAAGTCACTATTAACTTTATTAAATGTTGGATTTTAAAATTTTCTATTAACTTAACTTTGATTTAATTGTGTTCTTGTAAATTTTTTTTTGTGTTTTAAAAGGTTTTTGTTTCAGTTTTATAATGGATTTAATTTATATAATTTATTCTTTTCATAATCACCATATGATGATTTCTTTTAAAAGAACTAAACTAAAGGAACACGACTGAACCAAACCGAAACATAAACCAAGCCGAATACAAACCAAACCAAATACAAACCGAAACCGATAAAACCAAACTAATTATGGTTTATTGCGGTTAGAAAAATTCTAGAACCAAATTAACCAAACCGAATCCAAACCAAACCAAACCGATAAATAACCGAAGTCCTCACCCCTAGTTTTGATACATAAATTTATTTTAATACAAAAACTAGATTTATCGACGTACCGCAAAAAATAGCTCCATTCATTTTTAAAGTGTTCTCAAATCGCAATTTTTAAGTTTTTGTTACAAAAATAATCTTCAATGAACAAAATGACCAAACTAGCCCATTTTTATTATGAAAATTTAAATATTTATTTTTTCTTTTAAAATTTTGAAATTCCATCCCAAAACCCCACCGTTTAACTCTAAACTCTAAGTCTAGATTAGTTAACCCTAGAGGTATAAGTGTGTGTATTTACCCTTTAATAAAACCTATTTTGGTCATTTTCTTCCTTGAATGTTTTATTTTTGTGAAAATAAATTAAAAAGATTATCTTCGGAAATTTCTCTTTTAAACTAAAACATGATTGTTTCATAAAAGGGCTTAAGGAAAAAAATTTGCTCTTTGAAGCTTATATAACCTTTTCAACTTTATTAATTTTTTTTTGTCTTTTTATTTTTAACACTGGGTACATCATTGTATAATCACTATTACAAATGATGATAAACTACATGTAAGATATGTGATATTGATGAACAATTTTACGGACAACTTCACGACGAAACTCTGCCTGTAATACTCGAATTGACAGAAATTTTTGCATGTATGACATCCTCGATGAACATGCTCTTTCCACAACACACAATCAAAACGAGCGGCTCTGCCTGAAGCACTCTGAAACCTCCGATAAACTTATATTCTATAATTTATAAGAAATTATATCTTTTGAGAATCAATCCCTAGACCTTGAGTAGAAAACTTTAAACCTTGACTACTATGGCACAATGTTTCCACAATTTTTTTTCTCCTCTTGTCTGGATTTGGAATGGACTCACTAGTTTGGATAGAACCTTGTAATAAAGTCTTTGATTAGTCATTGAATCACTGTTGTTACTTTTTGATTTAAACTGCACATGCATCAGGTATCCAAGCTGTAAGGATGTGTTTTAAGTATTTTTCCTCCTGTAATGTCGTACCAGTACAACTAGGGGTCTTCAATCTGGTAAAATCGAATCAATCAAAATCTAACCGAAATAGATAAAGTGGTTTGGATTGGTAGTACCGGATAAATCTAATGAATGTTATTTTTCAGAAAATGTTGTATATGGATATGGTTTGGTATATAAACCAATCAAACTGAATAAACCGAAACTGGTTATTTAAAAATATTAGAATACTTATATGTAAATTTTATAATAATAGTAATAATATATACATAATTTATTAATTAATATAATATTCATTATCAAAATATATGCCAGGCCAGACCTATCAATCAAGTGTTCAAAATCCAAGAAATCATGTTCTTGCGATTCTCATGGAAAGCGCAAGAAGTTCAAAAGACGTTTTTCCAGGCATTCTCCTAACTTCAGGCGCAAAAAGTTTTTCCGGAAGAAAAGAAGCTTCAAGAAGTCGACAAGGTGTTTTCTATGTCGAAAAGAAGGACACTATGCAAAAAATTGTCCTAACAAATCGAAGAAAAAGAAGCAGTATCTAATCAGTTCGATATCCAAGATCGCACCAGACATTGACCTTGACAATCATGACTTGGAATCAGTTATATCCTACGATAGTGACGACAACGAAACCATCTATGGATACTCAGATTATGATGACTCCTCTGAATCGTCTCCAGATGAAGATGAAGACTGCTGTTTCAAAATCACCGAAGTGCCAAAACATGAAGAAATACAGGCCCCGCATTTACCAGTAACAATCTTCAATCCAGCTTGTAAAGAAGACCCAGTCCCTGCCATCGCATTCATAGACACTGGATCCCACACGACGATAATAAATCCTAAGATTCTCTCGTCTTCTATGTGGTTACCTCATCAGCAGGAATTTCGTGTCGCGAATTCTGGATCATTAACCATCAAGCTCAAATCAAAACCAATAACCATTGAGCTATTCCCCGGATGCCGAATTACGACTAAAGTTCTTGGATCAACGGCGCCAGGCAAAGACGTAATATTGGGATGGGACTCATATTACGCTCTGAAGAAGTCTTTCGATATCTCAATCGAACCGCGAGGCGTAAGATGGAAAAATTTCTATAAATCTTTCACAGCAGTTCCACGACTTTTCGCAATTGAAGAGCTGGCCTCTCAGGAGTTTACAAAAATTAAAGAAGAATTGACGAGAGCATTCTGTGCTGAATCCCACACAGATTTCCTTCAGAAGTGCGACAAACCGTTGTGGCTAAACTCCCAATTCTTTGTTTCATTGCCATTCAAAGAAAATGTTCTCACTACGCCAACAAAACGAGCCACGCAGGAATGCCACCGACTCTTTTAAAACAAGCAAATGACAAGTGCGATCAGCTAGTAGAGCAAGGAGTAGTCTCTAACACAACTTCTCCGTGGGCATGCAAAGCATTCTACGTCAACAACCGTGCAGAACAGGCAAGAGGAAAACTCAGGCTAGTAATTGACTACAAGCCACTAAACCAATTCCTCCAAGACTTCAAATTTCCTCTACCAAACAAAAATGCGCTTCTCCAACATCTTCAACGAGCAACGATATTTTCAAAGTTTGACCTTAAATCTGGATTTTGGCAACTTGGTGTTCAACCAGAAGAACAATACAAGACCGCTTTCTGCTTACCAAATCGACACCTTCAATGGAATGTCTTGCCTTTTGGACTGAAGACTGCACCATCACTGTTTCAGCAAGCAATGCTACGTATATTCAAACCGCTTCTCGAGTCAGCTTTGATATACATTGACGACATCCTCCTATTTTCGACGAATGAGAAAGACCATATTCAACTTCTTCAACACTTTCAAGATATCGTCTCAGAATATGGAATTATGCTCTCAGCCCGCAAGATGGTCATAGCCCAGCCCAACATTGAATTCCTTGGAATGGAAATAAAAGATGGCTATTTTACACCTCAAGCCCATTTAGCGGAGACACTTCTCGATTTCCCCGACGAAAATCTAACTAAACGACAAGTTCAGCAATTCCTTGGTGTAATCAATTATGTCAGCGACTTCATTCCGCAACTTTCGCAACTGACAAGACCACTCCAGAAGATGCTGACAAAGAACCCACCACAGTGGACGAAACGACAAACCGAGGCAGTCAAAAGCCTAAAAATAGAGGTGCAGAAGCTACCACCTTTAAAGATTCCTTCCACAGGAACGCGCATTTTGCAGACTGATGCAAGCGACAAATATTGGGGAGCCATTTTATTTGAAGAGATAAATGGGAAACGTCAAATCTGTGGCTACAAAAGCGGACGCTTTAAAGATTCCGAAATGCATTATCACTCCACGTTCAAAGAGATACTAGCAGTCAAGAAGGCTATCGAGAAGTTCGAGTTTCATCTGATAGGACATAAATTTCGAATCAAAATGGATATGCCATCTTTTCCAAAGATGTTACAGTTCAAGCAAAAGATGGTCCCACACCAACAATTATTGAGATAGAGTGAATGGTTTTCAAAGTACGATTTTGAATCCGTCTATTTAAAGGGCTCGAAGAACACTCTAGCTGACATGCTCAGTAGAAGTCCTCCGAAAGAAATACACATGATGGAAGGCTCTTCCGCAAAGAGTTACTACAATTTCACCTCCAACATGCCTGAAGACGCCCGAGAACTCATCAACAAGAATGCTCTACACGAACGTCTCAGCAACCAGATCTTCCACTACCAATCAATCATTCTGTCGAAATATGGACCGGGGAATCACTTTATAAGCCCAATGGGAATTCATCCTGAATTCCCGTTTGCACATCTCTACAGAATCGAAAACGCCTACATGCAAGAAGAAGTCCTCTGTTTTCTCTGGTACCTTTGCTCTACCTACACCATTAGTATCACTTTGATATTCAATGGTTGTACCAGCACATCAACCCCCAGTTCTACGACCCTCTCAGAGAAGGAAACGAGTGCCTCTCAACATTCTTGACATGATTTTAATAATTTTATTTCGTTTTAAGTTAAAATGGTTATTTTGTTTTTCTCATTTTCATCAAATTAATAAAACATATTTTTATTTGTATTGATAACTCTTTGTTCTAAAATATAATTATATAATAATATTATTATTTTTACTCTTATTTTATTATTTAAATAAAACAAAAAATATTATATTTAAAAGTTAGAGTAAGGACTGTATATTTATGTTTTAATAAATCTGATTTCTATTCATATAATCTAAAATTGTTATAGAAATAAATATACTTCTATTTTTTGGTACAAAACCGAATAAACCAAAAATCGATGGTATATAAACCGAATCAAACTAAATTAGATATGATTCCAATATGATAGCTAATTTTCATAAATCAAAGTACCAAAAACAACTGAAAAACCAAACTGAAACCGGACTATTAAACATCCTTAAGTACAACGTATCTTTAGCTTTTCATGCACATATGTACATATAGTATACAATAAGTTTGGATAAATAATGTAACTATAGTAACATTATACGTGTTGGTGCATTTCAATTTTAAATATAAAATAACAGTATATAGGGAGATCTAACTCGTGAGAGGAATATTTTGGTAAGGATAAGATTACTGTGGGGATGAATCAACACGGACGCATGTGGGGTGGTGGGGGAAGCCAAATAAATTGCACTGAAAATCTCAAGACTCAATCGTAAAGTTCCCTAACCCCCCAAGACATTCAAAATGTCAATAACACGGACGCATGTGGGGTGGTGGGGGAAGCCAAATAAATTGCACTGAAAATCTCAAGACTCAATCTAAAGTTCCCTAACCCCCCAAGACATTCAAAATGTCAACTTCTTGATTGACATAGATTAACCATATCCATGGTTTTATGGACATTTATAAGCTTAGGATCCTCTATTTATCAAAGAAATAAGGAAGGAGGAAACGTGACCGGACAAACACAGGTCTTGGACTCTTCGTGAGAAGACAAACATAAATTTTAGATCATCCATCTGTATTGGTGGAATTTTTCAAATAAGTTTATAATCCAAATAATACTAATATTTATAATTAGTTATTCAATCAAGGTTTACTAAAATTAAAGCTGTACCATTAGTCCATTACAAAATAAACATATGCTATTAGAATGAAAAATTATTGGATGGGTTTTTTCAAGTTTTGAGATGCCTATTCTAGATTTTTTTTCTTAGGTTATGAATGGGGCACGCGGTGCGGGAGGGAATTGATACAGTGTGAGTGCGGTTTTTAGAATGTCACCAAAATCAACTAATACAAAACCAAAAAGGCGTATTTGGTCAAATAACGCACTTTACAAAAAACTGTTTTTGTTTGTTCTATCATATTAAAAAACGCACTACAAATTAATCCCACAGATAAAAACATGCGGTCCATGCAAAAACGCTCTCACACAGAATTCTTTTTGGTCGTTGTAACACTACTGCTGACTCTTACGCACTAAATAACTTTATTTCTGTAATAGGTAAATTATAGCTATATTTGATATGTGTACATAGTAGTTAGATTCATACCACTTCTTTTTTTTATCAAAGATTTATACCACTTTTTTTTTTCTTGAAATTTGTCCTTCAGAAAACACTTTTTGTTTCTTTATATTATCAAAAACGGTGTATATGATTTGAATGTATGGTTTATTTTATAGATTAATCAGACATCGTACTTCTTTTGATCTATATACTTATACAACATATATACTAAATAATTTATATATAGATTAATAAATATTAAAAAATTAATATAGTATTAAATTTAATATTTAAAATTATAAAAAGGAAAATATTATAACATTATTACTAACAAAACAAATTTAATTTATAAATATATTAATAAATTTATTTTAGATTATTATTTTCTAATCAAAACCATTACTTTTTTTTCAAAACCGCACTTCTCCCTCAAACCACATGAACCGCCGTTGGACCGTACCGCACTCTAATTCCGCACCGCTTATACAATCAAAACCGTGGTTACCATTACCCTTAGTATCTAGTTTTAAAGATATTCTTTCTCATTATTGCCGTACAAAAGCTCTAATTTTTTTTGAGAATTTTTTTTATTTTTTCTTTCCTGTTTTTTTACTTTTATTTTATTTAAAGTTTAAGAAAGGTATAGAGTATTTATTATTTAAAATATATATACTCTTATTATTTCTCATTGCGTTTAATTTATTATAGTTGTATAGTTTTAATAATTGTGCCTTCAAGACTTATAATTAAAAACAAGTAGGCGTCCAAAATAAATAAAAGGTGGCATATGATATAGTAGTAAAATATTATTTAAATATTAAAATAATGTTAAAAACATACTATGATAGAGAGAAGCTTTTGGCTTTTTGACAGTTGAGTTTTTTTTTCAAATGTTTCTGGTCTCAGTTATGATGATAAAAATCCATGTGCATTTCATTTCTTTATTTATATGCTAACTAGATAATAACCAGCGTTCTGTGCGGAGTGAATTATTTTTAAAATATGTTGTATTTAAATATTATAAACAATATATATTTTGTTATCAATAACATTTTTTATATTTGATTAGGGATAAACATTCAGGTACCATTTAGTTCGGTTAGGTTATGTTCGGTTCGGATCTTTACGGTTTTAGTTCAGATCTTTGCAGGTTTTTGTTTGGGTTTAGGTTCGGGTTAACTATTTAATTTTTTAACTGTGTTGACGACGTAGTCACGTCATCTTGTCGAAAGAACTTTCACACGATGACCTCGTCCCAAGTCAGCCGGTATCTGCTCCTCTAAGTCCGTATTAACAGCCTCTTGTGGTTCTAACGTAGGAACCGTTGAACCCGTAGTATCAGTATTAGTAGCTGGTGGTGATTCTACTGTAGAAATCGCAGTATTATTCTCTATTTCAGCACATGGTGTTGCAGTCTCTGGCACAAGAGATGTTAGTATCGGAGTCTCAGTACCCACTGGTTCTTCTGTAGCGGACACAACACTTTCAGAATCAGAAGCATCAACGGAGATCTCCCTTGTTTCAAGACTCACGTCCGGTGTAACGAGCTCTGGTGTGGTCAGAGAATTAGAGAATGGAAACTTATCTTCACAAAACACAACATCTAGCGAGATGAAGACAGTTTCTTTCTCTAGATTAAATAATGTCCATCCCTTTTTCCCAACTGGATACCCAAGAAAGACGCACTTCCTGCTCCGTGGAGCAAATTTGTCCCCTTGGTGATTGATATTATGGGCATATGCCAAGCAACCAAAAGTGCGAAGATGGGTAAACGAGGGAGCCCTACCATGTAGCTTTTCAAAAGGAGTTTTACCATTGTGGAGCTGCGACGGCATCCTGTTAATGAGATATACCGCGGTCTTCACACACTCTCCCCAATATTCGATAGGAAGGTGAGCTTGAAATCGCAATGCTCGAGCTACATTTAATATATGTCGATGTTTACGCTCGACACGTCCATCCTGCTGTGGTGTATACACGCATGATGTCTCATGATGAATCCCATTCTCCTGAAAAAATCTTGAAAGACAAAGAAATTATGACCCATTATCACTTCTTATTGTCTTTACTTTGTTTGAAAACTGCGTCTGAACCAAAGCCAAAAAATCTCGTATATGACTTGACACAGACGTTTTATTTCGTAAAAGATATACCCAAACAGTTCGAGAATGATCGTCAACAATAGTTAAAAAATAACGTGTGCCACATAGAGCCGTAGTACGATACGGACCCCATAAATCGCAATGAATCAAATCAAAAATTGCATTAGAATATGTTGAACTGTCTGGAAAACATTGACGAGTCTGTTTAGCACGGAAGCAAATATCACATTGTTTCAAAATATCATTATTACTACCACTACGAACACCAGGAAGCAAACTAACAATCCGAGGAGAAGGATGACCTATTCAGTGATGCCATAGAACCGAATCATTTCGAACACTTGTATGCAGCGAAGTCACTTTCTCAACACCACAGAGCCGGTACAGTCCCTCTCTCTCTCTTTCACCCATCCCAATCAGCGTCTTTGTAGTGCGGTCCTGTAATAATAAGAGCTTATCAGTGATCTGTTTAACCAGTTTATTATTCGAAACCAGTTGACCAAAAGATATCAAATTGGTGTCGAAACCATCAACAAGATAGACATTATGAAGTATTAAGTCTAGATTCAAAGTAACCGTTCCTTGCTTTGAAGCAAGAACATTTAAACCATTGGGTAATCGCATAGACACCGGAAGTATAAGATGAAATGTCTTCTAGACACTCGACTTTTCCAGTCATATGATGTGTCGCCCCTGTGTCCAAAATCCAGACAGTATGATCAATCTTACCACTTAAAGACTCTGGCTTTGGTGTCTGTCCCACCATACTATGAATTATCTTCCACTGGTCATCGGAGATGCCACTAAGTCCTTGTCGATCTGCATCTGTAAGCATCACCGGTGATGCAATAGATGCAGCATTAGCTCCCACTATCTGTGTGCTGTTTGCTTTTGGCATAGCTCCACGACCACGACCTGAAGTGCCGCGTCCACGACCTGAGGATCCATACGCCTCTGGATATCCAATAAATTTATAGCAGGAACTCGCCTCATGTCCCATTCGACCACACACTAAACACTTTCGAGTTGGATCACGGTTAGCAGGATGCATCCGATTGGTTCCACTTGGACGAAGAGTCTTCTCCTTATTGTATGCTGAAGCTGTAAGTTGTGAAGCAAAGCTCATGAGTTGAGTTTCTTGAGCTACAGTGGAGCATATGGTTTCATTCTGGACAATGGTTTGATACACGCTATCGAGATCAGGTACTGGTGTGATGGCGCAGATCTGAGAATGGATAACTCCATGTGCTGAGTCGTCTAAACCCGAGAGAAAGTCATGAACCCGTAGAACCTCTCTCTCTGCTTCGTGGGCTGTATTAAGATTGCACTCGCACTTTCCGCAACTGCACTGTTTTGAATTCATACACTCCCTGATCCCATCCCAAATCTTCGTCAATCTTCCAAAATAGTCATCAACAGAAGCTCCATTCTGTTTGCAAGTAGCCAGCGAGTTGCGGAGCTGCTGAAGACGAGCTCCAATCTTCACCGAAAACCTCTTTTTGATGATATCCCATAGTTCCTTTGCCAGCTCTCTAGTTGAGATTGATGACCGTAGTTTAGGCTCAATGGTTTGTTTAATCCAACCCACCAACAGGTGATTGTTGGCTACCCAATCTTCTAGGGTCTCCGAATCCGCTGGTGGCTTTGGTATACTTCCATCAATAAAGCCAAATTTCTTGTGCGAGCTGAGAGCCATACGCAAATTAATTGCCCACTCGTCATAGTTCGTACCGTTAAGCAACGGGGATGAAATCACAGCACCCGGGTTGTCACCGGATGTCAGATCGTAGGGCGAGATGGTACGTCGTTTAGAACCCGTGGTTGTGGTTGAAAGAGCCATCGTACACAGACCAGTATGGATTCAACAAGATGCTCTGTTTTTGCGAGCTTTCTGTTTGTCAAGCGGCTCTGTTTTTGGTATTTGAAAACACAGGCAGCTCTGTAGAAGAAAGATAAACTTCAAGCAATCGAAAATAATGGATCAAAGCTCTGATACCATGACAAAATATGAATTGCTGAATATCAACTTGTCTTATTCCAAACATCGTTACAAGGTATTTATACAATCTCTTTGTTAGCTCCTAAACCTAATCATGAATAAGGCAATACGTAGAAATAGGAAACTAACGTATATACACCAAGATATGAGAATATATCATATCGTAATAAAGTAAACTAAGAAATCGATATGAAAATAATCGTATGCCGATTTATATAAAAGAAAATTATTGTTTTAAAAAATAAATACATAATAAGCATATGCCGTATTGTCCATATTTCCGTGACACGTGAATGTGGTTGATTGTTAAAACGTCAACGTTATCATCTCTCAATAGTTTCATTACCCTATGATCCATATTTTGAAAAGTCTATTTCAGTAACGAGTTTTCACTGAGCCGATTATTTCGGAGAACCAGGACCAAAACCACAGTTTGCATTCAGGTCTGGCTGTAATTTATTCCCTTGTCCAAAAATAGGTGTACACTTGTCATCCTACCCTTATATATAGGTTCCAGCCAAATACGAACGGCCAAGAATCTTTTAGCATTCGAGCGATATAAAAGAAAGCTCATTTGATTGTTTCAGAAAATTTGAAACTATTCAGGACAGTGCTTCAGGATCTCTTCGTTGTTGAATCCACCAGGTGATTGATTACCGTTTGTTATTTGGCATTTTAGTATCAATTTTGGTTTACTTCCATCGAAATTGCAAGACACCGAAAATGTCTACTAGTGTTTAGAATAATCTGCTTGGATATGTTGTAAATCATTTAAGTTTCAAAAAAGTGCTGTAAATCATTTTCATTTAACATGGCTCGTTATATTAAACGTTCTTTTTATACTGCTTTGAGGGTTTTCATGGCATAAATGATTGATAACGAATTTAATATTATGGTATTAGGAATAGTTTTTTTTTGGGGAACACGATGTAGGAATAGTTTAATGAAATTTATAATAGAAAAAGTATTGGATGTGGCCAGGGGTTGTATGTTCAATAGGAATTTACGTGGCCATGGATTCGGTTAAAAAACAATTCAATTTACAAAGAATTATTTTTGCGACCCAAAATGTATTTGTTACTAGTCTTGATTTATATACAGATAGTACTTCAAGATGGCTGACGGTGAAGACATTCAACCACTTGTTTGTGATAATGGAACTGGCATGGTTAAGGTAGAGTTTCTCCAACTGTTATGCGTCATAAAACTAAATACCATAAAATATGCTTAAGCAAGATATTATGGTCTAGGCGGGGTTTGCGGGTGACGATGCACCAAGAGCGGTTTTCCCGAGCATTGTAGGCCGCCCTCGTCACACGGGTGTGATGGTTGGGATGGGACAAAAGGATGCTTATGTTGGAGACGAGGCTCAATCAAAACGTGGTATCTTGACTCTCAAATACCCAATTGAGCATGGAATTGTCAACAATTGGGATGACATGGAGAAGATTTGGCATCACACTTTCTATAACGAGCTTCGTGTAGCCCCTGAAGAACATCCGGTTCTCTTAACCGAAGCTCCTCTTAATCCAAAAGCTAACCGTGAGAAGATGACTCAGATCATGTTCGAGACATTCAATGCTCCAGCTATGTATGTTGCCATTCAAGCTGTTCTCTCACTCTATGCCAGTGGTCGTACAACTGGTAATTAGTTTTCTGAACAATTGCATTAGTTCAATGAGGATTATGCTTGATGAATTCACTATTGATTGGTCTTTAGCTAGGGCATTGATGATTGAACCAGTCTGTTTTGAATCGAAAATAACTTTATATTGTATTTTTATTTCTAGTGTATATAAATTATAATTATTTTAGGTTTTTGGTTTGGTTACATTTGTTTTGTTTCTGGTATTTCGTTTGGCTTAATACTAATTCCAGTATACTTGATTATTTTCTAATTTCTCTATTTATGTTTTGGCTTGGGTAAAAACACTGCAACTGTTCTATTAAATATGGATTTTTTAAAAATCAAACTCGGTTTTAATGGGGTCACCTGATTAGTTCTTTTGCAATTGTTGGTTTAGGTATTGTTTTGGACTCTGGAGATGGTGTGAGTCACACGGTACCAATCTACGAGGGTTACGCTCTTCCGCACGCAATCTTACGTCTTGACCTAGCAGGTCGTGATCTAACCGACTACCTTATGAAAATCCTGACAGAACGTGGCTACTCCTTCACCACGACTGCTGAACGTGAAATCGTTAGAGACATGAAAGAGAAGCTCTCTTACATTGCATTGGACTACGAACAAGAGCTAGAGACTTCCAACACAAGCTCTTCCGTTGATAAAAGCTTCGAGCTTCCTGATGGACAAGTGATAACTATTGGAGCAGAGCGATTCCGGTGCCCAGAAGTTCTGTTTCAGCCATCAATGATTGGAATGGAAAATCCAGGAATCCATGAAACCACATATAACTCTATTATGAAATGTGATGTGGATATTAGGAAAGATTTGTATGGGAACATTGTGCTAAGTGGTGGAACAACAATGTTCAGTGGGATTGGTGATCGAATGAGCAAAGAGATTACGGCTTTGGCTCCGAGTAGTATGAAGATTAAGGTTGTGGCTCCACCGGAGAGGAAATACAGTGTTTGGATTGGTGGTTCTATATTGGCTTCACTTAGCACTTTCCAACAGGTAAAAACATAACATAACAAATATTTTTTTCTTTTTCTGTGATTTTAACATTAAGCTTTACTACATTCTTTTTGATATGAATATGTATGTAAAAAATTACAGATGTGGATTGCGAAAGCAGAGTATGATGAATCTGGACCATCAATTGTGCATAGAAAGTGCTTCTAATTACAGCTCAAGGGAAGTAAAAGATAAAAACACTTCAAATTCATATTTTCTTTTTTTTTTTGTCTACAGCCTACTACCAATTGCTACTTTCTTTAATCACGTTTCTTCACCCATAAATTTTCTTTGTAATTTTGAACTAAAGTCAGTAATTCTATTTATCTCTTATGCATTAATAGAGAAACACTTTTAAAAATAACCTTACTTTCATGAATTAGTAACAAGTTTGCCGCTATAGTAATGTGACAACATCAACGCGGGGCTTTGTCGCCTCTGAGTTTGTAGCTGTAAGCCTGTAACGTCCCCAACCGTTCATGTTAAGATCTTGCCGACTGGTTCAGTGAATGGAACGTGGTTTGAAGATTTAAAAAGTGGAGGTTTTGGGTGGTTTATCTGTGGAAAGGGTGAAGCCCCAGACTCCCAAAGCTCCTTTACTAGTTTGCGTGTAGCGTAGGCTCTTCCCTTGTTGACGAGGATTTAACAGTGCTTGAAATTCTGCAATCAGCAAAGACTCCTAGATTCTCAAGTCTTAAGTTACTTTTGGGCTCTACTGTCCCTTTCTCTGCCATGTGTTCATGGCTGGACTTGATTAAGATCATAGGTTTTCTTTGCAGGAACCTTGTCACTCTTTTCACTCCACTATCTTGTTGTTTTAATCAATGCACAGCAAGTTGTTTCGCTGTTGCTCTCACAATTAGTGTTGTATCCAAACTATGTTTTGTGATTACTCTGTTTAATTTTGAGAGTTATGAAATGAAATCCTTGACAAAAAAAAGTAACGTGGCAACACCACAAACTTCCTCATACCAAATATTAAATAGGTCCTTTTCTGCTAAAGTATTTACCAGATTTGCCATTTGCCATTTGCCATTTGCCATTTGCCATTTGCCATTTGCCATTTGCCATTTGCCATTTGCCATTTGCCATTTGCCGTCAATATAATATAACTACCATGTATTACTCTTACAATGTAAAAGAGTTGCACTCCTTTAACTTATTAGTCATGCAAATTTATTGTCATTGTTTAAACATACATATTTACAATATCATATACATGTTGTACTAATAAGTTCACGTTTTGAACACATTTTGATATGTTCATCAATAATACTTCAAAACATATCATAGTATGTTTAATTATGTATTAAACTCCAGTAAATCAAATGCACACATCCTTGATACGTATGAAATTCCATTTAATAAAATGCACACGAATTTTCATCTTCACTGAACATTTTCTGGACGATAAAACGCAAATAATTCATATAAACTGTTAATTAATGTAACAACTACTAATGAACTCCTTACGAGCTAAATTAAAGCATGCTAATGTTTACTACATATGGGTTTTAATACATAAAAATTTGGTGAGAATTTAAATATATATAAGGATATGAGTTTGATTATTAGACAACCGGTGTTATGCATAATTGATAATTGTATATACAGTTTTTTTTGTAACAAATCGTGAATATATGTTTTAAATGATACTAAATGCTATGGAAAGATTAAAATTAAATTGTGTATGTATGAATATTTCTTCGATATAAGTGAGATTCATACCATTAAGCTGCTATTATTTTTGAAATATACATAAACCAAATATAGTAACTGATTAAAAAGAAGTTTGGTGTGCACGGTAAATCTCTGCCAATCGGACAAATTTTACATTTATGTTACAAATATATGAATGCATCAATTTAAATCAAACTTATGTGTGAAACATGGCTAAATTAAATTCCATTATGTAAATATTTAGAATTGTCACACACTAAGAAGTAAATATCTATATTTACATATTGATACTAAAAATATTTGAGCTCATCATATTTGGTAATTAAAAGTCCAGAGTAGAGAACGTCTTACGACCAAAAAATTATGCATGTCATCTCTTTCTGTTCATGTTATAATGTTATTTACTATATACTTATAATTATATATACATTATATTATACAAAATAAAGTATTTTGCAACCTATTTACTAATATGTAACGTTATTATCGTTAGAGTACATTCACTCCGCGCAAACTGAAGATCTTAGCATAGTTAATTATGTATAAATATAATTGTATACCACATCAACACAGTGTTTCTTTCATTTCCATTTCCATTTCTGATGTTGATTATTCTCTCTCAGAATCTCAGTTAGCTTTTCTCCTATGCCTACCCAAATTTCAACATTGTGCATAAATTAAGACGATTTTATTTCATAAAGATGATCAACGATAATGTGAAAAGATTTATAGTGAGAGGAAGCCGTTGGTGTTAAAATTAATACGTTTTTTTTAAAAAAATATGAATTTCAACCATGAAGATAAATGCTAGGCAAAAGGTAACGTTACAGTTGACTCTTTTGAAAAATACAAATGAAGTGAATTTACTATGTGAACGAAAATCTTAGGCAGTCATATAGTGGATTTGACCCCGTTCTAGTTGAAATTATGTAAATAATTTCAATTTAATTTTTATGTTCCTAGCATCGTCAGTTCTATAACAGTTTCCCTATATTTTTTCTTTCCAAATGCTTGATCATTCTATTCATTGAGAATGTAAGCTTAATTTCTGTTTATTTAATTTAACATCTATCCAATATTTTAATTTGCATAAAACAATATACTCATTTGATAAGTTACAAAAAATATACTCATTTAGTTTATTTGTATTATAAATTGTAACAGTTATCCTCTAGTTATTATTTCAGAAGTGATTTGACATATGTTCTCTATACAATCACTTTCATAAAAAATTGATATGTCTACTAAAATTGATGACATGATTTATAACTAAATATGATATGAACTATTACATTAATTGCTAATTTATATTTTTGGTAAAACCTTTTAGAATATGCTAATAACTAATACATTACATTTAACGTTGCGTTATAGTTTTGTTAAACTTTTTAAATTATGGTAATAACTCATACTTTTTTTGTCAACAATAATAACTCATATATCATCATTAAAATAAATATATTCAAATATGGCATTACAAATTTTGAAATATTATTTAACTCTATTTTTGTAACTATGAATTTTTATTACTAAAATTTTCAGAATTTTCTTTTAAAATTATAAATTTTAACTGTAAAATCATTAGTTTCTTTTATGCATCTAAAATTTTTGTAATTACTTTTAGTTTTAGTTTTTGATAATTATATAGTTTTATATCAATTTTTATTAATTATGCAAATTGATTTAATATATTTAACCAAAAGAAATAAATAAAAAATATATATAAGATTATAATTATAACTATATACATATATAATATTAAAATAATTTAAAATAAACAAAATTATTTTTAAATTAGTTTTATGTTTAATTAAATTAAACTTATGTTAAATATTGGCAATAAAAATAATAAAATCTAAAATATTAATTAAATTTCATTTTATTTTTAAATATAGTTTAATTTTAAAAAATTTAGTTGTGCACATAGTAAAGGAAAACATCTAATAATTTATGTTACAGCAACAAAAAAAATATCATAAAGGCGATTTTGTTAGTTTATGACATTGTTCTAAGTTTGAAACGAGGAAGGTTTGGTATAGTGCGCATAGTACAGTCATAAGGTCATGCGCAACAGTGAGACTCATTAGAGCTATTAGTAACAAAGGTATTTTGGATTAATTCTGAATATTTCGGATTTTTTTTTTTAAAAAAGATGACTATTCACGGACTGACACGTGGTCAATAAGACCCGTGAACTGTGAAAGATCAATCCTTATCAAAGGATTTAAAGCACTTTTTTTTGGGTATAAACTCTAAGAAAATGGGTTCTACACTCTCTAAGGACTCCCTCAAGAACTCCCACCGTGGATTCCGCCTGTTGACAAAAGCAAGTTGATGCCTTGATGGTTTAGTAAAAAATCTAATTTTATATAATTGATTTTCGGTTAAAACTATAATCGAACTGAAAAACCGAAACCCGCAAATCTCATCTGTGACGAGAATCTCGAAACTCCCATGTCAATCTCCACACCATCGGATCACGTAACCCAACCCGGATCCATCGCCGGCGATTTCCCTCCCGATCCGCTTCTCTCCACCGGTTCCTTCATCTCCTCGCCTACCGCCTTAGGCGACGGAACCCTAGGAAGTAGCGCGATGCAACCACCGATTCAGGGAGGAAGCGAAGCAATCGGGAGGTCAGATCAGGTGAATCCGTCGCCGGATAACTCGGAATCGAAGTCGCGGAAGCGTTCGGCGCCGTTAGACAACTGGTTGCCTCGTGGCTGGAGAGTTGAAGATAAGGTTCGAGCCTCCGGTGCTAGAGCTGGTATCGTGGACAAGGTATATATCAATCTCATCTCCAAAGTGCCGCTCGAACTTTGATTGCTGTTCTCCTCTTTGGTTTAGAATTGATGATGAAAGTTCTTGAATTGGTATTGTTATAGATGTGCTAAGGCTACTATAAAATGTGCTTATGTTTAGTTAGATTCCTCTGGTGGATGCAGTTTAGGTATAGATTGTGGTTTAGGAGATGAAACTTTGGTGATTTTGTAACCGTCCCAATGCTGATATGTCATGTAAGAGTTACGACATTATCTTTTATTCTTTTTTTTTTGTAGTACTATCTCGAACCAATCACAGGACGTAGGTTTCGGTCCAGGACCGAAGTACTGTACTACTTGGAACATGGAACCACCCCTAAGAAAGGAAGCAAGAAAGCAAAGAACACCGGTTCCAGTTCAGGCGTGAGTTAACATGGTTTAAAGTTTGAACCTTTCACATTTTTCCATACTCGTGATACATATGGAATCTTGTATTTGCAGCATTTAGAAGGCAAAGGAAGGAATCAATCCAGCAAAAAGGCTATAGAGCCACCGCCATTGAACTTTGATTTTGAGAATGCACCGGAGAAGGTAAGCTGGTGTATGGGAAACGCAGGAGAAGACGCTTGGACACCTTTTGTTGGGGACGGCAAGGTCCAAGACTCAGTGAGACGAGATTGGTGCACTGCCTTTACAGTTATCACTACCAAAAACCCAAGTAGATGATTACAAGGTGGCGATTTTTTTTGGGGTTGTTGCATGATTAGCGGAGATGATAGGGTTATTTTGACTGGGTGATTGTTTGCTTAGTATTTACATGACATGATTTTAGTTAAGTTGTACTGTTATATGATTATGGGATATACATATCTGTGTTTGCCTGTGACAACTTATGGACATCATTTTTTTTTTTTTGACTAGTGAAAGATTAAGACTTTATTTAGTGACAAAGCTTTTCTTCTCGGACACTTGGACATGGAACTTTTCGATGTTCCAAAGTCTTGTACTTTGTGTCTACGAAATGCTAGTAGCTCTTATTTTATGTCAATGTCATTTTCAAGAACTAATGCTTGACAAGTCTCGTTTTTTTTTTTTTGAAATCCCAAGGGTGAAGAAGTTTTGTAAAGTAGCGGTAAGAGCAAATCTAGAGATACATGATCACAGTTCAGGCAGTGTCTATGTTGTTGGAGAGCTAATAGGACGAAAAGTCGAAGATGGAAGAGCCAAAAAGCTTGATTTTGAAAGCTATTGTTGAATAACAAACGAAAGAGATGTTGATATCCAACCGTTGCAGTAAACTATCATGATTTAAGAGAATGATTTTGCTTGCTCCTTTTGACTTCAACGTATAGTAATCTTGTTTCTTGCGTTTTTGTCGCAGAGAAGTTTGGATTTACTTCAACGAAATTTTATTTATTTTGAAACCCAACCTCATTCAACCGTTAAAGCAAGCAAGATGGTAAGTAGGCCACACAATGGCTTTTTCTTAATGAATAAAATAAAACGCTTTGTCTAATCTCCAATCTAACCTCCTAGGATAGATTACGAACTCAAATTTCTTTATGGTTTTATCTTCTTTTTTTTGCCATAAAACGCTCTGTCTTAAGCTATTTTGTAATCCAACTCTATATTCAAATTTTATAAAAGAAAAAAAGCATAGGGAAGCTAGCTAGAATTTTGAGGTTGTATGCGACATGACTATAAAATAGCAGACACCGCTGAGCCAAAAGGGTCTGTAGTCCAACTGTTAGGATAGTTACCTTTAAAGCATTGGCGTTACTAGTTTTTACATAGTTCTCAAAAAAGTCGCAAACAATTTTTTTTGGCACGCTCAGTTGTGTATATTTGAAAAAGACGATACTAGAAACTAGAAAGATTTTGTAACTAAAAAAAAAAATAAGAAACTTTCGTAACATTCAACAGATTCATGAATTATCACTATAAGAACGTTTCTCTCTTCTACAGTATTTCCTCAGACAGCTAACAAAAAAAATAGAGATTCGTTCAGGGATCCCATGATAGCTGAGAAGTAGCATTTGGTGCTGAGTACAATGAATATTTGGTCAGCTATTTCAGAAGTGCGCCAAGCTATAGACAAGAATCCATGCGAGCTGCAGACCAATACATGAAATACAACATTCTGTTAATCCTTCGATACCACAGTTGAAGCAAAAGAGTTTAGTAGTGCTGAAGTAACGGAAGCAAAAGTTACCAAGAAGAGACCCTCTTGGTATATCACACTTGCATACTTTTTCTACAATCTTCGACTTTTGGTTTCTTTAGTTACAGTGGTCAACATTAATTTGCAATTTTAATTTATATGTTATGATCTTATGGAATTACCTTATATTTGACGTGGAATGCTAATCTGACCATAATTTTAGTTGGTTAATATGTGTGGGTTTATATTTAGTCTATTACTTTATTTAACACAAAAGAAACTATAAATACTACGGTTTGGATCTTTAAGTCTTTAAATCCAAAAATGAACCATCTCATTATTTTTATGTTAGTTATTGTTTTATGTTTTGGTGTTAAAGAAAGTTCAGAATGCAAGCCAAATACTTTACTATTTAAAAACCAAATTGCAGCTGATCGTGTACTCTATGTCAGCTGCTGGTCCAACAGAGACGAAAACAAAGGTTTCACTTATGTAGTATTCAATCAAACATACAATTTTTCAGTTGTGGAGAAAGGAAAAAAGAGAATAGTAAGGAAATGTAAATTAAGGGATCAGAAAAGTATGAATGGTGTTACCATATGGAGAGCATGTAGAGGAGCCTTGAGAGCTCGAAGTGGTCAGATACGCGAATATATTGCTGAACTTAAAGGTGTTTCTTTAATGAGAAATAATAAACCGACCGATAGAATTTTTCTTTGGGATGTTAAGAAATAATAATGTATGTTTTCTTCTTTGGGAGGTTACCAAATAATTTATTTTAAATTTGGAGTTATAATATACAAGAGAATAATAAAGTATTGTATCAGTCTTCTAACAGATAATAATAATGATAAATTATGAGGTTATATTTGATATCTTCATTGTATCAATTTTTAAATTATATTGCATTGTTTTTTTCTTTTACTTATATATGAGTTTTCTCTTCAAAAGACATATCTCCACTAGACTAATCTCTGAGCTCAAAAATGGAATTCATGCACACGAAAATGGAATAAAAACAGTTCGAATATATGACTTTCAGGAATTTTACTGTTGAGGTATTTAATTTTAGGTTGGCCGTTAAAACTTTTAGCTTTTAAAAAATTGAAATGATTTTAGAAATTTCTAAATGTCTAAAGTTGTGCTTTTGAAAAAAAAAACAAGTTAATTTGAGAGTAAAGTTAATTACTTTGGTTTTGAAATTTTTTAGGAATAGAACTTTAGAGAGTTTAAAGTCTGATTGCTAAAAAAACTAATTTTAAAGACTTAAGAAATAAGTCAAATAAACCTCTAACACCATCAAAGTTAAAATCTCTATCCGACACATCATCGTAAATTCCATGGAAATAAGTAAGAACACCACAAAATCACGATATGGAAGAATAAATCATGAGTAATAATAAAACCAAACATATCATCACAAATAAAACCATGCAAGCTTGCATGTCGTAAACGACACGGCATTACGAACATAACCGATTTTAATCAAGTAAAGAAAATAGAGCGCAAAAAAATCATGGAAAGGCAAGATACCCAATGTCTTACCTCACCACGGTGGGGGGTATTAAAGCAGGTGTGATGATATTTCGCAAGTTATGATTGTTTGTTCGTTTTGAGGTTATACCCCTCTGTTTTTTTTTCTCATTTTATGTCGTCTTATCGAGTCCTTGTGTGATAGCCCCTAAGCTTACTGTCTGTCTACTCCTTGAGTCTTCTCGTTAAAGTAACTGGAAGATGATGCACAAGTAGTATATAGGTTTGAATATCACCTCAACGGTGACGACACTTCCTGTTGTTATTTTTGAGCCAGTGACTACGCTTCAGAAGATGGCCGAGGTTAGTAGTGTAATATCTTGTTCTTATAAATTTCGTTATTCCTTGCAACATGTAAAACTTTGAAACATTTTCTTGCAGTTAATGGGAATATTCCTAATTGCTGGACCAAGCTGATGAATGCGAGGTTGCGTTTTAGTATATATATGCATGTGAGTAAACTCTACAACTAGAAACTTCCGACTTTGTTAGACTTTTAAGAGTCCTTTGTCTTTGAAGTTGAATGTAAATGTTTCTTTCTTGCTGAGCAGGTGCAGTTGCTATACACCTCATTGCTACCACCATATATAGTGGATAATACAGTTAGTTTGCTATAATGTTGTCTAATAGTTGAGTTACTTGTTTTTATTTCAGGTTGGTTATCATCCCCCAATGAGTGCTGAGAACGAGCACTTGCACTTATGATGTACAGTAGTAATTCTGTAATTTGTTTCAGACAGAAATGGAGGAATCAAATCATTCTTCTGTCTTCTGTTCTTACGTCAGAAACACAATACTGTTAATGTTTTTTTTTTTTATCTAAGATCATGCAGCCTATCAATTGGATTGCAGAACGCGTGTAGCCCTCAAAAAATGGCGTGGTTCTGGATTTGGCACCTCCTCTCTCACTAAGGTTCACAATCTAGTATTTGGAAGAACGTGGGTTGACTCAGCCGGGGAAGTGGTCATGATAATTTTAACCACTGGAGAAAAAGGTTACTTTACTTCCAGACACGTGGCTGTTTCCATAAATAACAACACATTCTTTATCTTTTTGTTTTGTGACACTGTTCATATTGATTCTAAGTTCTAACCAATATTGTTTTGCTCTTTAGTGTTTGTTTATTCCTTTTTGTTTTGTTTTGTATTGCTTACTTCATGTGGCTGATGTTCCCAGAAACTACATTGTCCTTTTTTCGTGTTTACAGGTTGGAAATGCATTTTTTCCATCAGTATTATCACATATTGCATCAATCTCCTCAGCATGTTCACAGATTTTACCAAGAGGTTAGCAAGTTAGGTCGACCTGAAGAGAATGGTGTAATGATCTTTACTTCTACCTTGCAATTGAGTCTACTCTATAATCTCGATCTCAATACATTTGTGAAGATACTGGCACTTGCTTATGACTTATGAGTATAATATGTATGTTTTGAGCTGCCTTTTCATACTTTTAATGGTGAAAAAGTCTGATTACGTAGTTTCAGTGACGAAAAGTCTGATTACGTAGTTTCTGTGATAAAACATAAGCCATTGTTTAGGGTCTATAATTTGGGTTTAGGATCTACGATTTGGGTTTAGGATCTACGATTTGGGTTTATGATCTAGGATTTGAGTTTAGGATATAGGATATAGGTTTAGGGTCTAGAATTTGGATTTTGAAATTAGGGTATAAGGTTTGAGTTTAGGATTTAGGGTTTAGATTTAGGATTTAGGGTTCAGAATTTACTATTTAGGATTTTGTTATTGCATTAACGCCATTAAAATTGGCATCATTATTTTTTTCAACTATTTTTAAAATTTTTAATAAATTTAAATTTTTTTTATTATTAATCTAGATGACATTTTGATTGGTGATAAATTTAAAGGTTTACCCTAGGGGATGAACCTAAGTTTTGTTCTTCTTTGAATGTCGGGTAAACGACTTATTTCCCAACCAGAAGTATGGTATAGTAACAAATCCATACAATCTTTTATGCTCTTCCCAATTGAACACGTTTTAAGTATATGAACCTATAACTTCCTCATTCGGAAGATTGAAACATGAACCCACATAATGTCTTAGATGATAACTAAAACTAACACTGAACCGTTTCAGATCGGTTTACTATTTCTAAATTTCAGTTTTAACCATGTTTTCTTTAACTAATTAGTATTAAACCAGTTAACCACTGTTAAACCTAGTTTTAAAGTGAACTAACTCAATTTAATCAGATTTAATCTCAAAAATACCAAACCATATTAACCGTGTCTTCTGTAACCCGACCCGATCTCCATCTTCTTCACATGTTGTCTTCTTCACCCGACCATATCAATATGTAAACAAAAAAAATTGTTAACTCCAATCCTTAATTCAATGTCTCACCCGTGACAGTCAATCTGGGATAATTCCTCTTCTTGCGTAACCCGACCCGATTCTCCATCCACCCTCCCTCGTAGAATCCTGTGCTTGCCTCTCTCTCTCTATGTGTGTCTACCAAGTTTCAGTATTTGGTTTGTCGGACACAAGAAGATAGGTTGAACACAAACAAGAAATTTGGTGTTTCTTCTTCTTCTTCTTCTTCTAATCTTTGAGATTTAGTTCTTTTTTTCATTATAGGCTTGAATTCATGAATCTCTCTATTTTGATATACTTTTATGACACTGGGTGAATCTTCTCAAAGACAACTCACTGGATTATGTCAATCGAGAAAGGAATTAGGCAGTAGATACTCTTGCGAAGAAGGCTCTGCAACAAGTTCTGTTTTTTTTTTGAGCAAACCTCTGCAACAAGTTCAAATTTCAGACTTTTCACCTTCCTCCTGTTTGGTTGATTCATTTAATGTGTTCACCATATACAATTTCCTCTAATAAAGTTATTGTGATTAAAAAAAAGATGGCAATGATGAGAGGGAGAAGAAAAAGAAATTGGGTCCTTTGTGAATTGAATTTTTGTTTGTTTGGTTTTATTTGGATTTGGTTCTGTTTGGGTCTGGGTTGTTAATTTAGTTTGGTTAGATGGTTTGGTCTTCAATTTATGATGTAAACCAAGAAAATCAACGGTTATGTGGTTTCGTGTTTTGATCTTTGAAAATAGGGGTAAATAGGTTCATATACTTAAAATGTGTGCAATTAAGACGAATATGAAAGATTGTATAAATTTGTTACTATACAATACTTCTGGTGTGGAGATAGGGCGTTTACCCTTGATTGTCTAAAAAGAGTTTATTTTTTTAAGTAATATGAATCATCCCTTCCACGTCAACCCTGCCTCCTCAACTTCTTTTCATTATACTCCCCCTCGATCTCTCCTCTTAAATGTTCCCCTATTTCTCCATAGAAAACATATGTCAAATGTAATTATCCTTACTTCTTGTGATCAAAATTTCTAGTTCTGTGATTTTTTATGTTCAAATTTTTTTTTATTGAAGCAAAATCAATTTCATAACACAAATTCCTGACCGCTATTTCTTGCCTCTTTTACATTTTTATTGATTTGCACTGTATATTTCGCACCAATAAATTGAAATCGATGATATAAACACATCAACTAATGTCAGTTTTAATATCAGCTAATATCAATAAACATAAATACATCAACTAATATCAACTAAAATCAACAAAGTCCTGAACAAGATGAATTTGTGTAACAAACTTTCAGTTGATTGATCACAAAATGGAAGAGGAAGTCAGCTCTTATACACTGAGCTGATTCCGGTTTATGTAATAGACACTAAAGCAACTAAACCGAAATACAATTGGACTAATTAGTTTACAACTCTAATAGTGTGCCAAGCTATAGACAAGAAATCCATCTGATCTGCAGACAAGCATATGAAATACATTTTGTTACCAAGAATAGAGTAAGTGATGTGTAGAGACCTCTTGGTATTACAATTGCATATTTTTTTGACAATCGTAGACTTTTTGGTTTCTTTAGTTATAGTGGTCAGCATTAATTTGAAAATTTAAAATTATTTGACCTGGTATTATGGAATTACCTTACTTTTCGACACCGAATGCTCATCCGACCATAAATTTAGTTGGTCTATATTTGTGTGTCTATATTTAGCCTATTACCTTATTTATCATCACAAAATAAATTATAAATACTACACTTTGGGTCATTGAGTCTTCAGATCCAAAAATGAATCATCTCATTATTTTTATGTTAGTTCTTGCTATGTGTTTTAGTCTTAAAGAAAGTTCCATATGCACTCCAAATTTTTTAAAATTTAAAAACCAACTTGGAGCTGCTCATGTACTCGCTGTAAACTGCTGGTCTAACAGAGGCGAAAACAAAGGTATCAAACATCTATTTTTCAATGAAACATACAGCTTTATGGTTGATGAGAAAGGAAAAAAAAGAATAGTATGGAAATGTGAATTAAGGGATGTAAAGAGTAGGACTTTTCTTGTAATATGGAGAGCATATAGAGGAGCCGCCACTTCTCGATGTAGGCAGATACGCGAATATATTGTTGAACTTAAAGGTGTTTCCTTAGTGAGAAATAATAAACCGGCCAAAGAATTTTTTCACTGGACTAAGTAGTGTATTTTTACTTCTTTGTCCTCTTCTTAAGACTAGTATATATGAAGTTGATTTTTTTTTGTGCCTTGTGCGTTAAGATATTTATATTTTAAATTTAAGGTTATATTAATAAAAGAGTAATAAAGTATTGTATCAATATTTTAAATAATAATATTAATAATATTATTAGTTTTTTTGTTATCTATATTGTATCAATCTTTTAAATTATACTAGGTGATTCTTCCATGCTCATGCACAGATATAAGTATTAACAAAGTAATTATATCATAATAACTGATTCATGTTTTAGTTTATATTTTTTTATATGTATGATTTGCTATAAATAATATTATATTATTTTACTTAGACTTGTAATTTTAAATATATGTAATATATCTAGTTGGTTTGGTTATTCTGAGTAGAATCAGCCTTATTCTCTACTGATGAAGTCGTCGATACAGAGTGAACATCCTTCTCCTCTAACAGTGGATCTATCGAGATGATCTGATCAAAATCAGTTTCCTTTGGAGTGATGAGAAATATACATTATTGAAATTCAGTGAAACTCGAAGGAAACAACTCGTCTAGTGTTTTTTTTTTTGAAAGTAACAACTCGTCTAGTTCATCCCGCAAATCATATTTTGTTATCTGCAAAATATCAACGAGAGAAAACTTTATACATAGTTACCATAATTAATACAAATACAGCATAATACTTTAGATTACACATCCAACTTGTTACTATTGATAAACATCTCATAGTCCATCTAATTTTTAACAAAATATAAAGTTTAGTACATCTAACAGGTACATAAAAGTATAAAACAATATAACACACAATCCTAGAAAACAGTTAACAAAACATAATGAAAAAAAAATCAGATCAGAGTACCACAATAATTTCTTCTTTTTACCGACCTTGCTAGATTTGCGAATTATCGTTGCAATTGAATCAGTTTACAGTGGCTGATTTTTCTTGTCATTAGCTTCACTTTGTTGCAGTACCTTCATTTGATTCTCAAGTCCATTTATCTTGATGTTTATTCCCTCAACTTTTGTGCTTAATCCATGAGAACCGTTAAAGATTGATTTATGAGGCTTCTCAATGCAGGAGTCAAAATACGATCAACTTACTAACTCCTCGGTTTCAGCCGATTCCTCTTTGTCAAGAACTTTCAAAATCTTCCTCCTCTTCACCCGACATGAATCTCCTTTTTCAAACCATGACCAACGCAAATGTTTATTTTTAAAAAATTTTGTGAATGATAAGATGCTCTGTAAAAGGTTGATCACCAACAGATTTTCTATCTCATCCTTCCATTTGAGTTCCATAAGACTTGATAGGTCCTCGTTAGCAAGAAAATTGTGGACATCAACCAATAAAATAGAAACTTTTTATTAAAAACATATATTATAGAAACATATCAAAACAATAACCATTTGGTGACAGAATATATGCATATACCAAATTTGAACTTTATCGATATTTTCTTCAAGACCAAAGAAGTCAATTATTGCTCTAGATTCCTTCCACTTCAACGTTACAGAATCAAGTAAAGCACCTTCTGCCTGAGCTTTGACCTTCTTAGCTATCCACGGAACAGCCTCATATCCCCATATTTGGAGAACTTGAATGAAACCATTGATAAGATGTGATGGATTACCCAAATCATTTCTTATCTCATGAACTGAAGCAATAAGAACCTCAAAATCAGCTCTACCCTATGGATAGCTCCCAAATCTATCATTATTTCTAACAAGATTTATATATTTCCTAGGCAAACTGACTCGTTTTCTTTTTGCCCATCAATATTCCAGCCAATATCAACATATATGCTAGTCTAATTCTATCATCTTTACTCCCTTCACTACATGTCAAAGCCATTTCTTCTAAATATTATACTTTCTAGTCCATCTACTTGTAACTTCTTCACTATCTTCTACAACATCAGTGGGATAATGCCCATATGACAGTTCAGTTATATATCCGAACTCCTCCAAGGAAAATTGTATCGGTAGACCAAATGTCATATTTTCTCTCAGTAACCAGCTATTTTGAAAGAAGGAAATGGACTAGTGTACCTAACCAGAAAAATACGTTGTCTTTGGCTAGCTGATAAAAAGTTCCGAATGGTGATGCCTCGATATAATTTTATTCCTACTTAAAATACCTATCACACTTCTCACCAAATAGATTGAGATGAGAGTAATAGTTGATATGGTCATCAAATATAGGCTCTGTTCCCGGTTCATAAAGCTTCTTTGGTAAGAATCTTCATTAGAAGTAGTCATCGCCAACTAAAGATAAAATCAAACCAACACACTTAGACCATAGACATAAGAATACGGAGTTAACACAGAATAGCAACAGAATCAAGCGGTATCGCAGAATCAAACTATGGGTTAAGGAAGAAGAACAAAAGAAAGATCTAGGGTTACGCAGTGTCGTCTTTTCTTTTCTATTTTTCTCTATTTTCCTTTTCTTTTTAAGTAAATCACCAAATCTGAAACTTAGAGGGTGTTATTGGTTTAGATATTTTAATGGATTTAGAAATACAAATCAAATCTAGTGTTATTAGTTTTATCATTTTAAAATCTGATTTCAAATCTATTGTTATTGGTTCTATGATTTAAAAACAGATTTGAGAATCAAGTGTTATTCAATAGTAGAGATTTGTTTACGGATTTGATTTGGATTTGAATTTGATTGGATTTGTAAGTATTTTTATGAGTAAAATACAAAGGAACAAATATTGAGTTGAGACTTATTATTTTGATTGGATTTGTATCATTGTTAATTCCTTATATTTTTGTTTATTAATAACTAACATCAGTAGATATACTATTTCAAATTTTATAGGAACCTTTCGTCTCCAGAAACTGAGCTTTGTTTGTCCACTGTAAGTTTTCATTGACGAAGTGGAAAAGTTAAACCTAGTTGGCGGGAAACCTTTATTTCTTTGCTGTACCAACTTCTTGCTGTACCGAGGTAAGACTTAGATGAAATGTGGTTTTACTTTTCTCAGATACCTTTGCATCATCATGAAACAGTTTTCTATAGAAACGACGGACTCGTTGCTGATTTGGTTCTTCGGTGGTGGAGGTAGATGAAGAAGAAGATGAAAACTGAAGAGAGACATTATTGGAACTTCTTCCACTTTTAAATTGACACTAACCATACTAATCTGTTGAGATTCCAGCGAGTGAGAATGTGGTTGCTACAAAAGAGGAGGTGATGAAGTTTGTTTGTCGAAGTCTCCAGATTACATTGAATTACTTTCAAAAAAGTTGCAAAGGAAACGCATTTTTCATACGAGCATACTGAATTACTTATCATATTATTGTGAACCAAATAACAAAACTACAGAAGCAATCACAAATCAATAAGAAACACCATCACTTGAAACAAGAAAAATGGTTTTGTCAAACTTGGTCATCTTGTTTTGATAGGTTCTTAAGGCTTTTTTTTTTGTTAAATTTATACATTATCAAACATGAATCCAGAATTTATAGGGCAACAAGAAACTTCAGAAAAAAAGGTATATATTCATCGCATTACAAATCGTATTTTATGATGAATTAGATGCCGTACGTATTTTCTGATAATATATGTTTGAAGAAGCAATATTGAGAACTTCTATTCCAAATCCATTTATTTGATTCTGAAATCTATCTATTTGGTTTTAAAATCAATGGATTTGTCAAAGATTTATAAATCCAAAAAGAATTTATAAATCCATTAAAATACTAGAACCAATAATCCCTACTTAATATATAAAAAGGACTAACATCTGATAAATTTTTGGTTACCTTTGTGATTAATTTTGGATAGTTCAAACTAAAAAACAGATCTTGGAGGGGGGGGGGGGGGGGGGGGGGGGGGGGGGGGGGGGGTTTCGGAGTTTCGGATATGAATCAGATAATTCAGATATGTTTTACTATTTTGGATAAAAACTATTCGGTTTATTCGGTTCTTTAGGATAATTTGGATAATTAAATACTCTAGATAAAATAATATTTCAGTATTCGATCTTTTCGGGATAGTTTGATGTATAAATAATATGTTTACAATATTTGGTATTTTAATAATAAATATAACTAATATTTTTAGGTATATAAATTGTATTTCGGATATTCATTTCAATCTCGGTTTGGTTTCGGTTTTCCAGTTATAGAAATCTAAGAACCATTCAGTTATTTTTAAACATCGTTTCAGTTACGTTGAGGAAACAAGCTCATGATTCTTCAAACAAAGTAGATGTTAACACTTCTTGAAGTTGAAAAAGGTAAAGAAATGTCTATTACTAAGCTTTAGCAGAAGATACTGAATAAAAAAGTTTGGTGTGTACCCTCATGGATTCTTCAAGGCTAGATTTTTCGAGTACTTATATTGTAATTAGGCTTATACTTAAAACGTTTTTAATTTTTGACACTTCAAAGCCTTTCTTTTTATCTTAACTAGGAGTGGAGCCCGGTGTAAGCGCAGAGATGTATATATAGTGAATCGATTTATGACAGCGTAAACCCTATTTATAATGTTGTTGTTAAACTTGTGTTGATAATTATCAAAGTTGTTAATAATTGCTAATATAGCTCAGGAAATATGTTTCTAAATGATTCAACTTATTCAAATGCCAACAGTTATTAGAATCTTCAGTTAAAATAAAATAATAATTATTATTTCATTTTTTGATAACCGAGGTGTGATTCCAAAGGTTTCCTATACTCAAAAGCTAATCACCATGAGGTCCATATAAATCTAGATTTTCTTGCCACTAAAAATGTCTATGGGTGGCCAAGGAGATTCGAACCCATGGCAGAAACTCCAGCTGGAACTCCTTTGCCACTAGGCCAAGACAACTTGGTTTAAAACAATGCAACAATGTTAATATATGTGTATAAGATATTTGAGTTCTACTCAAACAAACACATTTCATCAATTACAATAGCTCGACTATTTTTTTGTTTGACATCGTTTTTAATCATGTTTTATAGAGAAAGTAGTTTAAGCAGGTGGGGATCATTTTAGTTACTATATTACTTGTTTAATGTATAAGGTGATGGTGGTCTTACAAAATTGGTGAGGTTTAGACTATGCATCTATCTTAGTAGTTTTCTCCCAAATATTGAATTGGCTATCGTAAACATAGACCTAATAGTTATATGATTAAGCTATGTTAATAGATCTAAATGCAGTAAATAAAGTAAAGCAAGGTTGAACAAGGTAGTTGTTCTACAGAGATTGTTTGTTGGGTGAATTATACCAAAATCCTAAAATAAATTACTAATTAGAAGAATAACCAAGACACAAAACATGTGGGCTTTGTGTAACAAGTAGAATAGAAGAAATGACTATTTAGTCCTTATGTAGCTTACGGTTAGATTAGGAAGCTTTTGAGCAACTGAAGATTATCGGGGGAGGTGTTAATGATTAACCTAGGATATATCTCCCTTCCATTTTACCTGTGGCTTGCTACTAGAGAGAAAGCAGAACAAGTAAAAAAGTGAAGATTTTTTGTATTTTCTCTTCCGGCTGAGATTTGACGTTCGGCGGAGATTACTACAACAATCCGTTCTTTAAATTTAAAATGTTTGGAATCAAATGTTACATGTGAGATGTACATATTTAGTGAGAAAACGTTAAGAAAAACGCAACTTTTAGTGAATGTAAAAATCTATGATGAAAACAATGCTGGAAGTTGCAGAAGATTTTCATGGCAACTAAAAGAAGAAGACAAGTTATTTACTGTTTTACCATTCAATAAAAATTATTTAAAAAAATACAAAATGGTTTCTCTAGAAATTCAAACACTCTAAATAATTATTTAACAAGTTAGCTTTTCAACGGACTACTACGATACACAGCTGGTATTTATGTAATATTGATAAACATGTCCACAGAATTGAACTAAGCATTAGAACTAATTCCAGATATATTTTACATAAGATATCATGATAAATTGATTGGTATACAATATATATAAATATATTAGACGTCTAACAATGAATTTACGAATCTAAACCGAAAATAAATTGTTATAAATTAGTAGATATATTGGAGAAAATAAATTGTTACATGTTATTAAATATGCTAGCCGTGTAATAATAAAGTTTGACGGTTAATTTTCACATACATAAAAGTAACTGTTACAAAATTGCAATCTTTCGAAATATTTAGCATTATATATGGCGGATAAATTAGTTATTATACAACATTATATATATATATATATATATTAGGGAATACTGAATATAAAAGACTAAACCAAAAAATAAATTGTTATAAATTAATAGATATGCTGGATAAATATTTTTTATATTATTAAATATGTTAGCCATATAACAAAGAAGCTAAAAAATAATTCAAAATTACATGTAAAATATATAAAATGTTAAATGATATTAAATATGTTACCGGGTTAACAATGAATTGCGAAAATCAATTACAATACGTATATTTTTATATGTACATCCGGCTAGAGTCTGTGTATTAACCCACTTGATTTGTTATGAGCCATTAAAGTAGAGGTACGAAGACTGATTATAGATACCCAACGTAATGAACATGATTTATAATAGTGCATGTAAGACCAAATGCTGAAGATAATTGTAATGGGGTCCATGCGGCTAAGAGAGGAAGCTAAAGTGTTCTTTGGTTTCTCTTTCTCCAACTGGGCAATTTGTATCCATTTGCTCAGGTAACAAATTGACATCGCCCGCAGACGTGATCTTTGAAGAGATTCTCTGTGAAGATTTTTTGTTGGAGTTGGAGAAACAGATTGGATCTTCTTACCCGTAAGGTTTGTTGTACAGTGTGATTCTAACTCCAGATAACTCCGACTGTCTCGTCTCCAAAAATTCACATCTGAATTGGGCATGGAGATATTTGCACATCATTTCCTTCCATCATATGTATTATTGTTTGAGATCTGAGAACAAAGTGAATGTATATGGAAAGAGAGAAAACTAAAAAAATTACGATTAATTGCTAGTGAGTTTGGAAGAAAGAGAGAGAAAGAATAGAAAAAGATTTCAAAATTAGAAAAAATAGGAAAATGTAACTGAGGAAACAAGAGAAAAAATGGTGTTTTTGAATTAATCTAAGCAATAGGAGCATCCAGGTCATTTTAACTCAAAAAATTGTGAGGGGAGAAACAAAAATGTGTATATACCTAAATACACTATAATCTTTGTATAGAGAGTGCAAATAGGAGAATCCTGCTGGATTAGAGAGTGCAAATACTCTTGTTTGTTTGACGGAAGGATGGTTTGCTAGACTTAGATTTTCATTCAGGTTATCAGAACAATGATGTACAGATGCAAAGGATTGATTCTAGAACTCGATATCTAATGCAAAAGACAACCAGCTCTCAGTGTGAGTCTAATATATTGACTAAGTCTTTGTTCCAGCTCTCGCATGCGAACAAAGAATGAGCGTCGATCGATGCTATGGCCTGAGCGTCGATCGATGCTTCCTCAGACAAGCGTTAGCGATCTGATCGAATATGTTCAATTAAATTCCTAGACCAACTCTCGTATGCGCCTAAGTATCTAATCCAGCAGGATTCAGATTCCGTTAATTGATTGCACCCTTGTGCCTCTCAGTTGTCCTATGAGTCTAGGTTCAAGCAATTAGTCACACTCTCGTGCTTTTCCAACTAGTCTAGATCCTAGTATTACAAGCTACCCTATAAATTCCTAAACCTAGCAGGTGGATCTACTCATGCATAATAGTTGTCACAGAAATCTTAGATGAATAGATATAAAAGCATAGATATAAATAAAACCAAAACAAATGGAGTTCCAAGAGGAATCTAAAGGAGTTCCAAGAGGACTCTAAAGGAGTTCCTCTCTTCTCTCCTAAACTAAGAATAATAGAATAGAATAATAGAAAGCGTAGCCGTCAACAATGGCTTAGAAAATACATAAATAGGGTTTCTGCCCGTCCAAGGGTATTTTGGTAACTTTGTGGTGGCTTCTGGGCTTCAGTCGGTCATAAAATATACCCGGACCACATTCTGGCATCCCAGTCGATCGATGTCAAGAGTGCTGCATCGATCGACATTGCTTGATCTCCTCGACAGCTTCCTCTCGCGAGGCAGACGTACCACTTTTCAGTAAAACGGGCATAACGTATGCTACAGGATGCTGATTGACCTCAAACCATTGGTATTGGAAAGATAACTCAAAGCTCTATCTTGTGTCAAAATATGAGCTAAATCTAACGGTGGAAAGGTCTCTATCCATAGCTAAACATCTAACTCGTATGTGCAGTTCTGCACTTCAAAAGACTCCAAAAGGCACCAAAATTACCACTTTCCTCCAAAACGTACATGAACCTGTAAATACTCAAAATAGACTCTATATTGTAGTAAATATATCTTAAAACACCTATGTACCATGGTTAAAATGGGTCAAATCCTTGTTGGTATATCAGAATTCCAGACTCAAACCTTACCTACTTATATGGACTTCAGTGTCAGTTGTTTTCAAACGCTTCAGGGTTTGCTAGTTAGGAGGAGAGGGAGACAAAGAGATTTAAGGAATTACAAAGTTTAATGTGAACAGGGATAGAAAGAGTTATTGGATACAAATTGCACTGATTCAGAGAGTCATGGTTCATCGTCGGAGGACAGCAGAGCTCTTTTTCTATTTAATCTCCTCCACCAAAAATTGCCAAAATAATCATATGTGTGGACTTAGTAAATTGACATATTCAATGGGCCCATAATGAATACAGTTTCTTCTTCTTCTTTTTTTTCCATCTGAATTTTATTATGAAACTGAAGAACATACAAGGTAGAAATTCTAAAGCCGGTGGAAACAACTTAAAATCCCCGGAAGCATAGCCCACACAAGGGAAGTACAAACCCAAACAACAGGTCACTTAAAAAACTACCAAGATCACTAGATTAATCTTTACTTTTACCTCCAAATCCATAAACAGTCCTCGAAAATGAAAATAGATAAGACTTCTTAGCATTGACCAGCCAGATATCTTGCCGAGAACCGCACAAGAAAGAGAAAGTGATGCGAAAGCCTTCACAGCTACACAAGTCTACATGAATCATAGTTTCTTCGACACGCGCTTTTGGCAACAATTTTGGTTAAATGTGTTTCACCAATGATAGAGAAAATGATGACGTGGATAGGCTAATTAGAATCAATATGAGTTGATGCTACTTGCAATGATGTTTTATTTTTTGGTAACTATATATGTATATATCAGATGGGTTAGATAAATTTTATTTTTTGTTAATTATATTGTATTTTAGGTGAGCAATTAGAGTGGAAAATATTTGATTATAAGCTAATTTTTGCTGTGTTATATTTGTTTCTTTTTGTTCTTTTTTCTAGTTTTTAATGTGATATGTGATATTTTTAATAATATATCTATATTATTAAAACTAAAGTACAAATTAGGTTTGTTTGGAAACATGAATAGCAATTTTTTTTTTTTTTAAAAAAGTTTGTTTGGAAACATGAATATCAGTTTAAAAAAAGAGGTTTGTTTGGAAACATTTATAGCATTATAAAAAAATATAACATTGTTTGTAAACATAGATAGCAGCAATATATTAAGAAAAAAAGTAATGTACTTATGTTATTAAGAAAAACTGAAAGTCCATTATATTATGATAAATTATCTATTTGAGCCAGCTTTAAAATATACAAATAAAAGCTAATCTTTTTTTTGTCATCATAAGCTAATCTAATTACCTAAAAATAACTTTTGTCTAAAATAAGCATAAAAATAAACTTTATATACATATTTCAAATCAAATAATAATTTAAAGTTGATTTAACAAAACTGATTCAAAAATATACATATATTCATATATTGAGTTTTACTGAAATATTTTCCAATAACAAATATTAAAAAATGCTTTCAATATATATAAGAAAAATGCAATACAAAACTCAATTTCATATACCAACTTAAATTGTGGCTTTTATATTTCCCATTAAATTTTAAAAATATAATATAGGTGATTACTTATATGATGGTACATATAAAGTACTATTAAATATATGATTACTTATATGATGGTACAAATAAAATACGATTAATTAAATGATGATACATATATGATATATAATAGTCACTAGGGGTGGGCGTTCGGGTATCCATTCGGGTTTGGTTCGGGTCTGTTTGGATTTCGAGTTTTCGGAATCAAAGATTTCAACCCTATTCAGATATTTCTAAATTTTGGTTCGGGTTCAATTCGGATCTTTGCGGGTTTGGTTTAGGTTTGATTTAGGTTTGGTTAAACCATTTAAATTATTTTTAAACTTTTAAATTTCATTATATACTTTAAATTTCTCAAAATCAATAAACAAAATAATATATTACATATAAATTTGAATAACATTGTCAAAATACCTAAACTTAAAATATAAATTGGTTTGGTTTAAATATTTGGATAGAGAATCAAAAATTATTTTAAGAATTTTGGTGTTTTGAGTATACTTTAACTATTTTAGATATTTACTTTTGACTATTTGTATAGATTCTCAAATATTTAAAACAACTTAAAAGTATCATATATATTCTGGAGTTTTTATATACATTAAATCTAAAAATAATTAATATATATAATTATATAAATCTATTTCGGATATATTCGGGTACCCGAAATACTTTGGTTTCGATCGGATTCGGTTCTCTATATACCAATTTTGAATAATTTGGATATTTAATCGATTTTTGTTTGGGTTTGGTACTACCTTTTCGGATCGGTATCGGTTCGGTTCTTCGGATTTGGGTTTTTTTACTCAGCCCTAATATTGATATGAAAAATAAACAGCAACATATTTTTGAAAAAAACATCCGCGCGGGTCAAAGTCTAGTATATTATTAAAAGTGAAGTACCTTTTGGTACTGTTTGGAAACATGGATAGCAAATTAACTGAAAATTGTTTGGAAACATGGATAGCAGATTAAATATTTCTTTTAATTTACAAACTTAACCACTGCATTTACAATAAGTTAAATAGTTTCTGTATTTCTTTTCATTTACAGATTCTGCCCTGTATTTAAAATCAATTTAAATTAATTAATTGTAATTCTAAAACTTATCTAACCGTTTCCTATATATAAAACAAAGTAAACTACAAAAAAATTTGTGCAAGAAATTATGGTTTTTGTTTCTTTGTGGTGGAAATAAAAACACAAACTGAAATATATAGTATATATTATATAATTTTTTTAAATAGCTTTTAAATATAGTATAACCTTATCTAGTTTAGTCAGATATAAAAATTTCGAGAGTTCTATTTTCAAGAAAACAAAATATCATAAAATTAATAATAATTCTTAGAAAATTAATGAAAAAATTTAAATTTTTATTATGATATTTCATTTAAATAAATTAACAAAAACACGACATGTTAATAAATGAATAGTACAGTTACATCAAATTGCATCAAGTTATAAATTTTTTAATATAATATTATGTACAAATAAAAAAAATTATCATCAAACATCTATATCATAAGATAATATATTCTACTCTATATGTAAATTACAAAACATAAAAAATATTCATGAGATTTTTTTATAAAACCATCAGTTTATGAGTTTACCTTGAACACAAGTTAAATCAAACACCCGCACGGGAGCGCGGGTCAAGTTCTAGTTCATCTTAAAATTCTAGTCTGACATTTTGTGCTACTCGGTGGTGTTTTCGGTTTGGTTGTGTTCCAGAACATAGGCGATGTTGCCCAAGATCGAAGGTCTCTTTGTCTAAAGAATATACTTAGCAATATAAATGCTTGACATCTTACAAAATGATGTAGTGCTAGATTTGAGAATAAATAAAAATAGCTTTATTTGCAATATCAGATGCCATATGACAATATAAAATTTTCATTAATAGTTTCAAAAATATATAGAAACAATTATTCACCTAACATTTGCTTGCTTTCGCTCGTCCCTCATTGTCTCTATAGACACATACACTGTGATGATCATGAGTGGATATTAAACGATAGAAAAACGCTGCAGCAGTCTAAACCTTTAGGTTGTGAAACAAAAGAAGCATTTTTACCTTTTTTATCAAAAGTCCTTTCTTTTACTTCTCCACTAGGTGATAACCCGCGCCCTGCGCGGAGTAAGTAGATTAGCTGAAATTATTAATTTTAATTTATAGATATTATAAAGATATATTGCATATTCAAAATGGTACATATTTTAAAAAAATACACATTTTATTAACTTGTTTATATTATAGATTATTTGTCCTCGAGATAGTGGAAAAGAATCAATAAGAGCCATAAGAGTAAGCAAAAACTAATATAAAATAAATTATTAAGTAAAGATAAAACGAAAACATAAGCAATAGAATAATAAAACCCTTAAGAACCAAAAGATAATAAAATAAAAATTGAAAATAACATCTATGGTGAATAATGTATTCAGAACTCCCCATTTGCAATCCTATTATGATCATTAAAAAAGTGACAACTTTGCATCTGTAAATATATTATTTAAGTGAATTGTGAAAGAAATACATTACCTCATTCTGAAAGCTTCGATTTCTGGAACATCATTGGGCTTAAAGACAATTTTGGAAAAACCATCAATGTTAGTAATGTTCTTCAATCAACCTTTTTCTAAGTACATGTAGCTTTAAAAATTCATATTTCTATATGCAATGCTCCTAGGTCCTCTATAATCTCCACACAATTATAATTAAAATTATTCGAATTCTTAATTGAAATATGACTTTCCAAATTAGATGATGTAATTTCTTTGATTAACATATACATAAGCATTTTTCTTTCTATAAATTGACAAACGCATTGTCCTCAATTACATTGATTGTAAATTGTCATATATGACGATTGGCATCAAAATCGGAAGCACCCAAATCACACAGATTTTATTTATCTTAAAGTAATCAATTATAAAGAAACTGAAATTGAGGAAAACACAATTACAAATCACCTATAAATGAGTGATTGACATTACATTTGTTAATGATTAAAATATTCCATATTTTGCTTGATATTTCAAATAAGTTAGCTTAATTTATTCCTAAGTTATAGAAACTACATAAACCAAAAAGATATCAATTTCGTATTCCAAAATATTTAAAAAATTTAAATCTTTTTGTTCACAATCATAGAACTTGCACGTAAATAAAAATCAAATATTTTAATCACAGATTCAACCAATAATAAAGTTTTATTATTTAAGATATCAACAGAAACATTTTATACATTCGAAATATAGTGGTGATATATAGGAATTTTTTAAAAAAAAATTCTAAAATAATCATGGATTGATTTTTAAATATTTAAATCTTCAATAAATGATGATTGACATCAAAATCGGAAACACCCAAATCACCCAAATCGCGTAGCTTTTATTCATCTTAAAGCAATCACTCATAATCAAACCGAAATTGAGGAAAACACAATTACAAATCACCTATAAATGGGTGATTGACATTACATTTGTTAATTTGAAAAATATTCCATTTTGTTTGATATTTCAAGTAAGTTAGCTTAATTTATGCCTAATTTATAGAAACTACATAAAACAAAAAGATATCAATTTTCGTATTCCAAAATATTTTAAAATTTTAAATATTTTGGTTCCCCACTATAGAACTTGCACTTAAATAAAAAAAATCAAATATTTTAATCACAGAATCGACCTCTAAAAAATATATTATACTAATAGTAGTCCATATGCATTTATTCTTTGTTATGGATGTTAGAAACACTAAAGTCATTTTGTATAATATAAACCTCTGGGAAATTTAGTATAACAGAAATTATCTAACACACCTATAAATGAATGTTATACATGATTCTCATGTTATTACCATGCTACACGTCCACATTGATTTAAGTATCACTACATATATATTTATATACTTAGGTTTTAGGTTTTATAATCATATACAAAAATGACATTTTATCCTAATTATACACCAATATAATTATATAAACTATAAGAACACCAATATAATTATGTAAACAAAAATAATTACATATATAATAATTTATGATAATGCATTTTGGAAGGCCAATCGTATATAAAATTCAGCAAGTATAAAAGAGGCTTTTCATTAATACGACATAAAAGTCTTAAAACAATGAAACAAAGCATGATAACAAACAAATTGTAGACATTTATATGTTAATGACCAATGGCACATTATGTAATAATTCTAGTAGGCTAAGGGTTATTTAAAAATAGGTGTGAGAGTGCTTGTGAGCTTGCCACGTAAAAAATGGCACTCATGTAATAAACACATCAGGTGAAGGTTATTTTTTCTGAGTGCTCCTAAAATAATATATAGGGGATGTCTTCTTTCTATCTTCCTCCCCTTTCTTTTTTATGGTCTTTTTGGTTTCACACCATCATACTTGTGCTTCTTCTGAGCCTACTAAAAGACAAAAAAAGCAATTTTGTAAGTTAAAATGTATGATATCAAAAAAACAAAAAGTTTGGCAGGAGGAAAAAGGAGTAGATGAAGCAGTGTGTTCTGAAAGGTATGAATCGAGGAGAAAACAATAAACTTTCCTCACAGAAACTAAACGATTGGGAAGTCGTGCAAGAGATCTCTACGAAAGCCTTCAGTTCCTCTGTGCTTTTCCTTTTCAAGTCTTGCGTCTGTCTCTGCTGGAACATACTCCACAAAATCAAAGTTTTATGCGAATACATATTTTGTAACACAAAACAAAATTCTTCAGTGTTAAAAAAAGTCTTTAAACTTAGTACTTTTGAATCAGAGTTTTTTACCATGACATCATCAGAGAGAATACCAAATAGATTTTTTCCTTCAATCTCTCTGTAATTTTTGTTGGTTCTCCTTAACTGAAACGCTTATAATCACTTTCTCCTTTTTTCCTCATCTAACAAAAAAAAAGAACACAATTACAATCTACAATACAAAGAAACATGATTTATGAGAGAACCACTCAAATGCTTGCGTTCGTGAATGCAAAAGTCGATTAATTTAGAGTTTCAGAATCCTGAAGTTTAAAAGGTGACTCTAGGGTAAGGAAAAAGATCAACATATGTTTTGTTGAGAAGATAAGGTGAGAAATAGGAACCGATTGACTGGAAGTGGAGTATGATTGAAGTTGGATGAAAATACTTAAAAAGAGGGGTTCAGGAATGAAGACGAAGCGGAAACAAATAACTTTTTGGGAGAAGAAAAGAGGATGTGTCAATTACTTATGTTCTAATTGAATGACTTTTTAGGATGTCTTGGATAGTCTAGATGTTGACTTGAAACTTTTAGGTGGTGTTATTCACTAGTGGATTTAGAGTCATCTATGGGTTTTATAATCTATTGTTATTGAATGATTGATTGTAAATTCTATATTTAAATCTAGTGTTATTGGTTATTACATTTAAAATATTTTAATTAAAAGATTTTAAATCTAGTGTTATTGGTTCTTAAATTTACAATCTCTTCATTATGAGAATTTAAATCCATTGTTATTTAATAAAGGATTTGAATACAACAATTAAAATCTAGTGTTATTCATGTTTAATAGATTCTTACAATGATTTGATTTGAAAACTGTTGGAATGGATTTGAATCTAGTTTCATGTGTAAATTATCCTAATCGAAAATCTAGCATCTCACCATGGGATTTTAAAATCTTTTCATTTACAAGTAAGATAACAGTTTTATTAGTCACCATCACTCTCTTCCTCGAAAATAAAATAATCAATCGCACAAAACCCATATTTTTTATAGCAGAAAATTTTCCAGTTATTCCCTCTAAAAGAATAATAGCATGTATGTAACGTATTACCATCGTTTACATTATGACATTGTTTATAATTCATTCAAACAATTATTTCCATTAACAAAGGTTGAGTTTATTGTTGAAGTTTGAAAACTGGCAGATTAGTAAATCATTTGTTATTGAGTTTAATTCTAGTATAGAAACTATGATGAATTTATAAATACAATGATATTGATTTAAAAATCTAGATTCGAATGAATAATGAATCAATTTGAAATGAATGAAAAATTTAGAATCTGATATGTTTAAAAATCTAATGGAATTGATTTTAATTTATAGAACCAATAACACCCCGTAGTATTGTTAGATACTTTTCCCTTGAAGGACAAAAGAAAAATGAAAAATGAACGAGAGCGAATGCGAAAAAGGCGATCTCGCCAAGAGATGCAACTTTACATTTGCATCTTTTCCTGTCTCTTCCCTGAGAGTTTGTGTCGTCGGCGATGGTCGACGGTTCTATCCACGTCGAATTAACAGTTTAGCGGTTACAGATTCCTTAACCGCCAACGATGTTTCTCTATATAAGTGGTTTTTGTCTCTCTATTTTCAAACCAGAGTAAAGGAATCTTTCCGTTGTTCATATTAATCATGTCGGACCGTATCCAAAAACAGTTACAAGATATCACTCTAGGTATCGAAGATGAAGTTGTTGATCTTCCAACTGAGTTATGTGAGGAAGCAGCGGAAGAAAATCGGTTTGCTTTAATCGGGAAACCTCTTCACCCAAAGAAACAAAACATTCGAGAAATGTTGTCTGCTCTGCCAAGGTTGTGGGGTGTTGCTGATGAAGTCATAAGACGTATACTCGAGAATATAACAAAATTCAATTCCTGTTTCCATCCAAAGAATCTCTCCCCTCGGTTCTGCGACGTGGCCCTTGGTCCTTAAATGAATGGATGGTGCCCATACAATGGTTGTTCCCAAACCAAATTGATGATGATATGCAGTACATGACTTTCTGGATTCAAATTCGAGGAATTCCGCTTCAGTATCTCACACAACGAATGGTCATACATATAGGTCATATCTTAGGACAATACATTGAGACGGATTTTCCATCAGAAGGCACACACAATGTTGATTTTGTAAGAATTTATTTACTTTGGAACGTTATCCCTTTGCGTTTTCAACGAGTGTTTTGAGTCTTCCGCTTAACTGCATCCGTATGAAACCGCTGGCCCTTAATGATAAACCCTTTATGTGATAAAGCAGCATTTCTTGGTCCGAATGCCAACCACCTCAACTCCTTCGAATGACTATTTGTTGAGTCTGAATGAATCTGCCAAGACAACATGTTCATCAATCCAACATCCCAACAATCAAATAGCATGTTCATCATCAAGTTACGAGCTAGACAGTATTGTCAAAATACATAAATCTCGACATATTCATCAATCCAACAATCCAATAATCAAACAACATATTCATCATCAAGCAACGAGCTAAGCAGTATTGTCAAAATACATAAATCTCGACATGTTCATCAATCCAACAAGATGTAAAAAATATTACAGAAGAAAAAGAGTTAGAGTTTGAGTTGAAAACCTTTTTTTTAATCCATTCTGCAAACTTCTCAGTATGGTGTTTCCACAAGAGAGTTTCATTTCTAGCACATCGAGCATCATTAGCTTGTAATTCTTCCAAATGCATCCTGATTTGACATTAAACAACATTTTTGAACAACAATTTATAATTAAAAGTAGATGAAACAGAAAGAGTAAGCTCTTACTCAACATAGGGATCCATAGATGCCATGTTCATTAGCACATAGCGATGAGCAATGTCTCTATCTTTATCTGAAAGGGTAACCTCTACTCCCTTCTGCAGAGGTCGACCTTCAACTACGACTCTATCAGCCTCAATATCTTCATTACGGTTAACTGGTTGTTGAACTTGTACTGAATCTTGAAGGAACTCTAAACAAAATGCAACACATTCTCCAGCTAAATACCCCTCAGCCATACATGCTTCTGGCCTTGCATAATTCTTGACAAAGGCCTTTAGTGTTTTCATGTACCTATAACTCAGTCAAGCAATATTTATATTAGTCAAACGGCATTGCAAGCAATTTAATCGAAGCAAAGAGTACATCAAACCTTTCAAATGGATACATCCAGCGGAAGTGAACTGGTCCTCCCAAGCGTGCCTCTTTTGAGAGATGTATTGGAAGGTGGAACATGATATCAAAAAGAGATGGAGGGAAGAAGCGCTCTAGTTGACACATTGTTTCCACAAACTCTGTCTCCATTGATATAAGTTTCTCCGGGTCAATGATGCGTTGACACAACCTGTTAAAGTAACTGCATAATCTGTTAATGGCAATCCTAGGACCACTATGCAACAATCCTCTTAATGCAGCTGGTAACAAGTTTTGTACTAGCACGTGATGATCATGCGACTTTAAACTACCTATACTAAGCGGGTTAACTGAAACACTATTCGCAATATTACCACAATAACCATCAGGACCTCTAAACTGAGATAACCTTTTGCAGAAAATGTTCTTCTCTTTCTTGGATAGCCAATACGATGCTGGAGGTAAGTATGTTTTCGAACCCCTAACCTCTGTGTGCAAGTGACTTCTGATTCCAATATCTTCTAAGTCTTTTCTTGCTTTCAAACCATCTTTTGACTTCGAACTTTGCATCAAGATAGACAATATAGCATCCGACACATTCTTCTCAACGTGCATAACGTCAATATTGTGACGAACAGGCATATCCTAACACATTAAACAATAAATTGTTAGGCTTATTCATATACAACAAGCAGAGAATATAGGTTATTTACTCTACTTTACCTTCCAGTAAGGTAATTCAAAGAATATTGATCTCTTCTTCCACCGCCATAGATCATTTGACTCGTCGCACTCTTCTTCTTGAATCATCTCATCGTCTTCCATCTCTGATCTTTTTCTTTTACTTTCCTTATCTAGAGGTCTGCCAAAATCATTCCTAAAAGCTTGTAGTGTCTCATATATGTCAGCACCAGTTTGTATCCTCTTGGCATTCCCTTCCTCCACTGTGTTGTCGAACCAAGCTTTTTTATATCTGTAACGATGGCCAGGCGGTAGTCTCTTTCTATTTCCCATGTAGACAAACTTGCGGCTGAACTTAAGCCACCTAGAAGGTGTATCCTTTCCACATACATTGGAGGCTTGTTTTCCCTTCACTTTACATCCAGACAATGTTCCTAAAGCTGGATAGTCACTGATACTCCAAAGCAGCAAGGCTCTAAGTGTGAAATTCTCCTTCGCAAATGAGTCATAGACTTCAATTCCCTCAGCCCACAAATCTTTCAGATCATCTATCAATGGTGCTAAGTAGACATCTATGTTATTACCAGGAGCTGTTGGACCAGGGATCAGCAATGTCAACATTATATTCTCAGCCTTCATACACATAGTTGGAGGCGTGTTGTAGTTCACTAACAACACTGGCCATGTGCTGTGATTGGTGTTTTGCATGGACAAAGGGTTCATCCCATCTGTAGAAATTCCAAGTCGAAGGTTCCTTGGTTCAGCAGCAAAGTCTGGCCATTTATCATTTACTTGTGCCAAGAGATAGAATCAACGGGATGTCGCATCGTACCATCTTCAGTGGCATTGGTATAGTGCCAACGCAGATCTTCAGCCATCCTCTTTGATCTAAGCATCCTCCTAAATCTATCCTTGATTGGAAAATATCGAAGGACCTTAGCTGGGATCCCAACCTTTATCTCATTGCTGTGCTTATCCTTCTCCCATCTCGAAGCTTTACATCGTGGACAGCTTTCTAGTTTCTCAAACTCCTTCCTGTATAGTATGCAATCATTCTTGCAAGCATGAATATTGTCGTAGCCGAAACCAAATATCTTCAAAAATTTCTTGATTGCATCCATACTCTTCGGAAGCACATTGTCTTCGGGTAGCATGTCCTGAAGCAAAACCAACAGCTGATCGAAGTAGTTCTCAGACACACCACTTTTAACCTTGAATCTGTAGAGACCCATGATTGCTGAAACCTTCGTCTGTTTGATACAATTCGCGTACAATGGCGTTTCAGCGTCTCTTAACTGTTTCCTAAACTCAGTTTCCTCTGCTGCTTCAGCACCATCATTTGGCTCTACCCCAGTATCATTCGTCTGATTTGGACCACCTTCGTCCATGGAGAATGCTGTCTTAAACAACTCATATGCCTCCGTTTCGTCTTGAGGACCACTGTCTTCTGTAGATTCTCTTTTTTCACCATGAATACTCCAACAAGAGCTCTTATACTTCTTATCCATACCCCTGATCACTAGATGCTCTACTATTGTATCAACTAGCTGATGGCTTAAATTGCGGCAATCTCTGCACGGGCACAGCATTTCAGACAGATTACCCAATCTTCTTGCTGATGAATACACGAAATTAGTTGCTCCTTCAGAGTACTCGTGACTATTCCTACATGATATATCAGAAAAAAAGAAGTTACCTTTCTTTCAATCGGTGAATATAAGTGAGCTCGAGAGATCTTAGGTTATACCTTGGCAGCCAAATCCACGTCTTATCCATTTGCTTTACTCCAATCGGCGAACGGAACTAAGAGTTGTTCAAATCTGTTCCGAGAGAAGAGTATGTTTTGTTCAGAGTTGTGTTCTGGAAGCTTTGGCCGTGAAATGAGAAAAACAAATGAACGGTTCTGATCAAAGTAAGTTTGATGAATCGACGGTGTAGGATTAATCAGTCTGTGATCTTAGTGGTGGCTCTTCATTGGCTTAGAAAAAGAGCGGCTCGGATCAAAGCTCCCTAGACAGATCAAGGCGTATGCGATGCCACGTATTCAATCCTGGAGGTTACTCTCCATTGGCTCAAAGTATTAATTTCGTTTGAAATCAGATAATTAATATATAAAATAGATTTATAAGCAAAAAAAATTAATTAAATCTTAAAAATCTGAATACCAGTATTCCAATTTTTTAAAAATTATTTCGTATATATATAAATTTTTAATATGAATTTTTATAAAACTCAACAATCTAGCTCATGTGTTCATAAATACTAAGACATAGTTGTATGTACAAAGGCTATAGGGTTTGGGGTTTTGGACAAATGAGTTTTATAAATTTTTTAACAAATGAATTTTATGAACTTAAGATCACAATATCATTTCTTATAATTAAAAAAACCTGAAATCTAGAACAATTTAGGGATTTGTTTGGGGTTTAGGGATTTGTTTGGGGTTTAGGGATTTGAATTTAGGGTTTAGGGATTTAAATTTATGGTCTTATTCTTCAATGACTACTTATGTATTCTCGTTTGGGATATCTTCAATGACTACTTTTGTTACAGAAGATTATATCTTAATATTACACATAATATTGGTTTTTTTGTTTGTGAACTTACACATAATATCACACATAAATATTACACATAGCTTCACACATAAGTTCAAACTAGAAATACAACTAGAGATACATTGTTTCAGTGATGCTAGATTTTTCACACCAACTTCAGTTTATCATTTGGCCATGCCACAACCGAACCTATGGCATCAGAGATGCATTCAATCTCTGAATTTGGCCTCCACACCTTTGCATCACCAATCTTAGCCACTTCAACCCACACCTTACTTGCATTTGGACCCAGGGGCACAAAGTGACACAGCTCTTTCGGATCGGTTGAAGCCACTCTTCCCTCAGCTACCTTACGTCCAGTGTTGCTGCAGTCGAGGAGAATACACTTCTGCATTGCACTTCTGGTGGAACTAGTGCTGCCTGGACTCTAAAACTCAACAAGTTCCAACATCAACCAACAGATAAACAAATCAACCAACATACAAACAAATACGAGTTTATTCATTTCAATAACATACCCTTGGTTTTTTCTTGGCCGGTTTGGTAGGTGATGCTGTTTTCGTGGCTGCAGGTTTTATAGGTGTTGCAGCTGTAGCCATGATTTCAAACTTGAGGACTGGCCATGCGATTTTCTCGTTAATTGCGTCACCAATCAAAAACATCTCCGCAGTTGGCCTCCACAAATGAGCAGTATCTTTAAATACCTTCACCACTTCAATGCTCACGGCATTTGGACCCAGAGGTATATTGTTAACCATCTCTTTGGAATTAGATGAGCACAATCTTCCTTCAGCAATAACCTCCTCCTCTTCATTAGTCCAATCATAGAGTCTGCATCTTCGAGTATCACCTTCCTTGTATTGCTAAAATGTAACAAGAAATAAATTAGAGACCTATACTTATGCCGAAAAACTAGATTGAAAACTTTACCATGGATACATCTTGAGATGCTTCTGGATTCCTGTCCAAAAGCACTTTATTTATTGGCCAAGCTACTTTGCATCCCACAGCGTCCTCAAGAGATAACACATCTGTTGTAGGCCTCCAGAGAGAAGCTTCCGAGCTTAATGCAGACTTAACAACAACAGACACTGCATTAGGACCAATCGGTACACGACCAATTTTGTACATCGGTTCATCAGAGCAAAATTCTCCTTCACCAACAACTACATCTTCTGACTCAAACCAATCCAGTATTTGCACTCTCACTCCTTCTTTGAATCCAGCACTTGTCTCAGATGTTTCAGCCTCACCATTAGTTTTCTGTGAGAAGAGAAAATAATTATTAACTGTCATCACACCACTTAAGTAAATGAGGTGAAACGCTTACCTTCTTTCCAGCTAACTCTTGGACCATGCCCTTTAACTCTTCAATCTGACTAGCCATATCAGCAATCTTTGCGTCTCTAGATTGTAGAAATGCTAACTTAGTAGCCGTAATCCCTCTACCAAACCCCCTTACTCGTCCAGGTTTGTCTTTTCCCAAAATCTTGGTCACAGCATCCTCCCTTATGTTATCAGCAGCTGATGTAGAGTCCATTTGACTATCAAGTGACTGTATTTGTTCCTGATACAAACATGCATTGACAATATAACTCAATGATTATAATCCAAGAAGATGAAACACAATATAACAATTTCTAGAATTCTTACAATAGTCTCAGCATATTGAGGCTTCACGGGTCTACCATCAGCATGAGTATGTCCTGCAATCCATACCTTACTCCTACTCACCTTTTTCGGGTCTTGACTCTTTTTTTTCTATATAAAATACATACATATATCTCAGTATACAGAATTCTACCAAGCTATTGAGTATTAATTTTACCATATCATGTGCCAAGCGAATCATTCCTTTGCGGCTCGTGGTATGAGGAATCTGATTTTTTCTCAGCTCTCTGTACCTATTACTTATTTCCTACAATATAAATATGAATGTGATTAAATCTATAAGACATGAAATAAGAACATGACATATAAATATGGATACTTTACCGTGAAACTTGAGGTAGTCTTGCTCCTAACCCAAGTGTTCCAAAGTTGAATGGATGGGACGTTGCTGGGTTTTAATTCTATTCTCTCAGCAACAGTCTTCGCGGCACGTACTTGTGACACTAGCCTTGACTTCCCAGCCCTCCACAAGCTTCCCAACTGCTTGAAAATAACAGCTTTTTGCCACTCTTCTTCCATGTTAAACCTCCCCTGCATCAAAATAAGCAAAGGTCAAACATGTTTATAATTTCATATTGCGGTTCAATAAAGCATATATATATACAAACCTGAATTTCTTCCCACATTGTTGCTTTAGTCGTTGCATCAAGTCTTCTCCAATCAGAAAGTGTTACCGGAACATGTTCCCTCACAAGAGGACCAAGAAAAGATGATAGTGTTACTGAACCAGGTCCAACATGCTCACCAAAGTCATTGAATGTGACCGCAACCTTTTCATTAGGATTTTCAGCCACTCTACGCATCTTTGTTGGTCCTCTTCTATTTTTTTCTTTCACTGCATCCTCATCTAGCCGAACTCCTTCATCACTAGGAATCTCATCAACTTGAGCATTGCTAACTCCTCCATCTTCTTCCATACTGGCAGCTTCTTCTTCGTTCACTTTCTCATTGAGAACTCCATCTTCTTCCATACTGGCATCTTCTTCTTTGTTCACTTTCCCATTGAGAACTCCATCTTCTTCCATACTGGCAGCTTCTTCTTCGTTCACTTTGTCATCGAGAAGTCCATCTTCTTCTACATTGGCATCTTCTACTTCATTCTCTTTCTGTTCCTGACCAGTCAAACAAGCTTCTCCTTCTATATCAGTATCTTCTTTATCATCAGACATTTCCTTCTCAGCTTGAGCAACCTCATTATCTTTCAAAACACCACCATCTTCTGGAACATCTTCTACCTCATCATCTCCCGGTGTTACATCTTCTACCTTATCATCTACGGGTGTTACATCTTCGAGGTAATCATCTTCCGGTGTTACAACTTTCTGGATTCTAGTACTTCTTCTCGTTGGCGTAAGAGGTAAATTCTTTTTTGGGGAAGCCACTTTCTTTGCTTTCTTGGATGTTCTTTTCTTGACTTGTAGTTTTGATGCAGAAGCCTTGATTACCTGAGATAGATCTTCTACCTCCAAACCTTGATTACGTCTACTCCGACGAGCACCAACTTGTCCTCCTCCTCTTGTCCTTGCCATTTCTGAAAAAGATTACAGTAAAATCAAATCGAAAGATCAAAATTGATATCCAAAATCTCAAACTTTAACAAAGTTGAAACCCAAAATCAAAAGCGAAACCGGAATTCACTCACAACAAAATTGACATGCATGTTCTCACAAACTAAGAATTGAAACCCAAATCAAAATCAATACCCAAAATCACAAACTTTCACTTTAATGTTCACACATGAATCAAAAGCAAAATCGAAATCAAAATCAAATCATTTTCCTTTCGTTTGTGGATACTAATGAAACGATATAATGAAGCTTCGATTCGATTAGATTGGATGAGAACATACCAACTGAAGCTTTGATTCGATATCTCTCTCGTGATTTTCTGATGTACGATGAAGAATCCAGGAGAAAGTGAAACCGAGGAGAAACCGAGGAGAAAGGGAAGAAAGTGAAGAAAGGGTTTCGAGAGATCTCTCGTGATTTAAGTACTTTGAGATATTTTCGGACTAAAATATAATACATTTTTACATATACGATAGCTCCTTTTTTTTGATATGCAATGATAAGGCGGCTCAACTTACCAAATTGACGCGGCTAAATTCTTTTCTTTTCCCGCGATTACAAACATAGCGTTTCAGTTTAATAAACGCTATTACAAAGGCCAGTGTTGGTATACAATAGCAGAGCTGCAATAAACGCTATACTACGACGCTATTAATACCCACATTTCCTGTAGTGCCGCTATGAGGAGCTACGTGGCTTTTGCACGATCTGTGGACTAATGTCTCATGATGCACCTGATTGTCCTCAGTACACAACAACCCGAACGATGAGGACCCTCCTCATGATGATCATAACGATGATGATAATGCTGATGAAGGTCCCCCTCCTGGTTTCTCCACTCACGAACATCATGAACCGGTGGATCCTGTTATCTCACCAACTGATAATCAACCAGAGGCTGCTAACGAAGACTCCACCCCATCTAAGAAGAAAAAAAACAGTCTTCTGCTCCCAAGGTTGAGTTGTATCCTCTCTGCTATGAGGCACGACAGGGTGTAATGTTTGAGGAAGTTACTGAACAAGTCTTGAAGAGAATGAGACGACAGTCTCAAACGTGTGAAGGAAGACAGTGGTTCCAAGCGAAGGATGATCAGGAGGCAAGTTCATCACGTGCTTCTCCTCCGGGTAAACACAAAACAAATGATCAAGAGGGTACGATGGGCCAGAAGCCACCAGGGTCAGGATGAATACGGCGTTTTGGATATGTCGAGGTTTAAAAGGGTCCTTATCAGTTTGATGCCTCAAATGGATTAAGGCAACTTTTCCCCAGACGTACTCTTTTTAATTGAGAAGAAGAACTCTGATGATACATTTCGTGATGAGTGTGCTCAGTTAGGTTATGATTATGTAAGGTGTGTGTCTCCTAGGAGAATAGGGGGCGGGTTAGCGTTGCTTTGGAACACTGATGTTGATCTTGTCATTAACGCTATGGATGAACGTATGTTTGATTGTGCTATTAATGATAAGAATGGTGTTATGTATTTTACGTTTGTCTATGGTCATCCAATTCGAGCTTTACGTCACCATTTTAGGAAAATTACAGAGAATATCAACAACACGTAAAGGTCCTTGGTTACTTTGTGGAGACTTCAATGAAATCTTAAAACATGAAGAAAAAATTGGGGGTCTTCCTCGTGAACCATGGAGTATGGTAGATTTCAATCTTATGACAAAGGTATGTCATTTGCAATACTTACCTTTTAATTAAAACAACATGACATGGTCGGGTAATCGAAAATAACACAAGTACAGAGCTTGGTTAGAAAGAGGTTTAGGAAACGATGAGTTTAGGGCTTTGTATCCTTCTTCCCGAATTATTTATCTGGAGATGGTTAAATCAGATCACCGTCCTGCAATCATCCAGATACGGAAAACAACAGAGTATGGAAAGAAACGTTTTGTTTTGATAATCGTTTGATAGAACGTGAGGATTTACAGAAGTAGTCAAGGAAGGATGGAATTCTGCAACAACAAGCTGACATGTCTCAGTTTCTGAATGTATACGAAAGTGTCGTCATTCAATATCACAATGGAAGAAAGCAAATAATACTAATTCTGCAGAACGAATTAGGCTTTGACTACACTTATTGATGAAGCTCATTCAGATCCTCTTTGCTCTCTACGGGAAATACATAAATTACGAAAGAATTTACTACAGGCATATAAAGATGAGGAAGCATTTTGGAGAAACAAAAGCCGCATCCAATGCTTGAATTATGGTGATCGTAATACCCGATTTTTTCATGCTTCTACGAAAAATAGAAGAGCAAGAAACAAGATTCTCAGTATCCAAAATCATTTAGGTGAAGAAATTTTTGGAAATAACGAGATTTCAAAGGCGGCATTACGTTATTTCTCTGAACTATTTAGTAGTTCTTTGCAAGGAAATATACAGGACAGTCTAGGGAATATCAACCGTGTGGTTTCTGATGATTGCAATGCTTATCTTACAAGGAATGTTACTGCAGAGGAAGTAAGAGAAAGTGTATTTTCTATTGGTGCTACACGAGCCCCGGGTCCTGATGGTCTTACGGCCAGCTTCTATCAGACATATTGGGATATTGTTGGTCCAGCTGTAGTAGAAGAGGTACAGCATTTCTTTGATATTGGAGAATTTTACTCGGATTTGAATCACACAAATTTGTGTCTGATTCCTAAAATCTCAAATCTTATCACAATGAAAGATTTCAGGCCGATTGCGCTTTGTAATGTAATGTATAAAATTATATCAAAATTTTTATCATTACGTATGAAGTCAATCTTACATTGTGTGATCTCTGAAAACCAATCAGGTTTTATTCCGGGTCGAAACATAAATGATAATATTTTTCAAGAACATGAGGTTTTCCATTCCTGGGTCCGCCACTGTCCGGAAACGTATCTCTGAAAACTATGTGTCAGTCAAAATGGATGTCAGCAAAGCTTATGATCGTATTAAATGGAAATTTTTAGAAGAAGTGATGCACAAGAAAATGCTTCAATGAAAAATGGATCATGCTTATCATGCAGTGTGTAACGTCAGTATCTTTCTAAGTAATGATAAATGGTAGTTCATATGGACATATGAGTGGAACTCGGGGATTACGTCAGGGTGATCCTTTATCACCAACTTTGTTTATCCTCTGTGCAGACGTGTTGAGTTCTCTCGTTCACCAGGCAGAACGTAATAATGAAATACAGCCAATCCGGTTAAGTATTGTAAGCCCTTCCATATCTCATTTACTTTTTGCAGATGATTCCCTGCTTTCCCTCAAGGCATATCAGAACCATAGTCTACGACTTCTTCAGATTTTCAAAGATTACGAAAACGTATCTGGTCCAATAATCAATCTTGAGAAATCCACCATTATTTTTGGTACTAAAGTTTTTCGGCAGACAAGAGAGATGATACGGCTTACTTTAGGCATTCAAATATTGGTGGTGGTGGAAAATACTTGGGACTTCCTGAGCAATTTGGACGTAACAAAAAGGAGATGTTTATGTATGCAAGGGATAGTGTCAACGGGAAGGTGAATGGATGGCAAAATCAAAATCTCATTATGGCTGGAAAAGAAATTTTGATAAAATTTGTTGCTCTTGCTATGCCGGTTTTTTCTATGAATTGTTTCAAGTTACCTGTTGAGTTGTGTGATGAGATAGATGGTATTCTCTCACGTTTTTGGTGGGGTTCAATACCAGAAAATAGGAAGATGTCTTGGCTCTCTTGGAAAAGAATGTCCAAATCCAAAAAGGATGGAGGGTTAGGATTCAGAAACTTACAAAGTTTCAACCAAGCTTTACTTGCGAATCAAGTTTAGAAAATTCATCAACGGCCAAAGACCCTTATATATTGTGTTTTAAAACACAGATATTTCAAAACACAATATTATGGAAGGCCAAACGAGGTCATCAGAGCTCTTACGGATGGCAATCCTTATTACATGGACTGGAGATTTTAGAGGAAAGGTGCAGTACAATATTGGTAGTGGAGATACAACAATCTTATCGGATACATGGCTCCCAACTAACCCTCCCCGACCCCTATGTCTACTTCCTTATATGAACCCATTATTGAAGGTCAACACCCTCATTGAGCCAACATCAAATCAATGGGATAAGGAAGTCATTGGGACCTTGTGGAACATTGTGATATACATCTCATTCAGAAAATATATCTTCCATATCAACCTGCAGTTGATGGGATTATTTGGCCTTATACGTCTGATGGTAATTATACTGTAAAGTCTGGTTACCATTACATTACAAATGATCATGATACAGAGATTGTACCACCGCCACTTCCTTCTTTTCCTGCGTTAACAAAGATGATCTGGTCTTCACCAATACCTCCGAAACTTCAACATTTTTTCTGGAAAATTGGCTCTGGGATTCTTGCAGTTAAAGAAAATCTACGTCGTCGGTCCAAGATGTTGTGACGAAAATGAATCAAGTGTACATGTTTTCTTTACATGCCCTTTTTCACAACAAGTCTGGCGTCTTTCAGGTTCACCTGATACACTAATCGATGCAAATGATTCTCTTCATCAAAATTTGACAACTGTTTTCTCCTTGGCATCAAACAGTGATCTATGACCTGAGCAAAGGCTTTTACCATTTTGGAAATGGTAGTTTGGAGATTATGGAAGTGTCGGAATGATTTACTTTTGAACAACATTTGATGAGGTAATCACCAAATCTCGAGCAGATTTAAAGGAGTGGATGGATTCTACAAAACAATCCCAAACACCTATTACCACCAGAACATCACGGGCTGCTAACACTAGATCTCACTGGTTATCACCACCGCCAGGATGGGTTAAGTGTAACTCTGACGCTGCTCACCGCGAAGGATCACAAGCATCGGCAATGGGTTGGCTAATTCGTAATCAACAAGGAACTCTTTTAGAAGCTCGCACGGGGAAATTTGAAGGGCGATCAACTGTTATGGAGTCAGAACTATCAGCACTGCTTTGGTCAATGCAAGCATGTTGTTCCTTGGGTTATAGTAAGGTCATATTAAGGGGATAGTATCAATATCCTAAAATACATTAACAAACAAATATACAGCTCTCGATGTCAACATCTGGTCAACTCTGTTCTTGCTTGGAAGTCTCAATTCATTCAAGTTACAATATAATAATAGGTTCTTACTCATATAAAATATGTATACATATAAATTATTAATTTATAATTTTAGTGGGACCATATATATTCATAAAATTTTCTAAAAAATATTATCTTATTATTTTCTTGATTTTTGTCAAATTTTGAACCGGCTCAAGTCGGCGAAATTTTTTAATTTATAGAGATTATTAATTTACTGAGCATTAATTTATAGAGATTTTACTGTATAATTATCCTAATTTCTTCTGATCAAAATTTATATAAGCAAAAATCAATTTCATAACACAGATTCCTGTCCGCGATTTCTTGCCTCTTTCACAATTTTTTTTATTGAGTTTCACTGTCTATTTCTTACCATTAAAATTGAAATCAATAAACATAAACACATCAACTAATGTCAGTTTTAATATCAACAAATATCAATAAACATAGACACATCAACTAATATACTAACACCAATTCTTGAACAAGATGAATTTAATAAACTTTCAGTTGACTGATCCCAAAATGGAAGAGGAAGTCAGCTCTTATACAGTGAGCTGATTCCGGTATATGTAATAGACACTTAACCAACTAAACCAAAATACAACTGGACTAATGGGTTTACTACTCTAATAGTGTGCCAATCTATGCGATGGATACAGATTAAATACATTCTTTTACCAAGAAGAGAGTAAGTGATGCGAGGATACCCTCTCGGTATTACACTTGCATAACTTCTCGACAATCTTAGACTTTTTGGTTTCTTTAGTTATAGTGGTCAACATTAATTTGCAAGTTTAATTTATTTGATCTGATCTTATGGAATTACCTTACTTTTCGACACGGAATGCTCATCCGACCATATAAGTTTAGCTAGTCTATATTTTAGTGTCTATATTTAGCCTATTACCTTATTTATCACACAAAAGAAACTATATTTACTACACTTTGGGTCATTGAGTCTTTAGTTGTTCAAAAAAAAAGGTCACTGAGTCTTTAGATCCAAAATGAATCATTTCATTATTTTTATGTTAGTTCTTGCTATGTGTTATGGTTTTAAAGAAAGTTTTGGACAAATTTCCAAATGTGGTCCAAACACTTTAAAATTCAAAAACCAACTTGGAGCTGCTCATGTACTCATTGTCACCTGCTGGTCCAACAGAAACGAAACCAAAGGTAACAAACCTGTATTATTCAATGAAATATACAGCTTTCCGGTTGAGGAGAAAGGAAAAAATAGAATAGTGTGGAAATGTGAATTAAGGGATGTAAAGAGTAGGACTTGGCTTGTAATTTGGAGAGCATATAGAGGAGCCGCCAATTCTCGATGTAATCAGATACGAGAATATATTGCTGAACTTAAAGGAGTTTCCTTAGTGAGAAATAATAAACCGGCCAAAGAATTCTTTAAGTGGACTAAATAAGTGTATTTCTTCTTCTTCTTTAAAGACTAGTATTTATGAAGTTGAAACTTTTTTCATGCCTTTGTGTGTTAAGTTTATAAATATTTTAAATTTAGGTTTATAATATACAAAAGAATAATAGTCTATGGTATCAATATTCTAAATAATAATAATCATAAAGTATGAGTTTATTTGATATCTATATTGTATCAATCTTGTAAGTTATATTGCATTACTTTTTACTTTACTTGTATGTATATATATATATATGAATTTTCTCTTTAAATAACATATCTTCACTCGAATATTTTCTTTGAATACAAATACAAAATTCACTGACACGAAAATAAAATAAAATAAAACAGTTGGGATTAATCTTCGCAAATTCCCATGAAAACCAACAGGAAAATAACACCACAAAATCGCAACATAGAAGAAAAAAATCCATGAGTAATAATAAAACCAAACATATCAACACAAATAAAATCATGTGAATAATCACATGCAAACAGTAGCGGCCCTGGATACAAGCCAGGGAAGCATTTGCTTCCGGCCGTACTTAGGCTATCTAATAGTTCGCCCTTCTTTTGGACAAATATCTTCAATATCATAAATTGTTTATTGTTAGGATTTATATGTCTGAGGTGGAGTTCGAGTACAGCCAATTTCATTTTCCATTTTTATATGTAACAAGCCCAATTTTTTTTTTGCTTCCAGTCCATTTTGTTTCTGGGCTGGGACTGCATGCAAGTGACGCAAAACGACAGGGCATTACGAATAGTAGAGCTGAGCATCATTACTCGTTACTTGCTTTAAACTCGTTATTCGATTTGTAGCCGTCTTAAAAATTCAAGTACTCGGTATTGTCAAGGCAAGTAACAAGTCGACAATTTTCATTACATGCAAGACCAAATCAAGTATTAAGTATCATTATTATTTTTAGTACTTGACTCGTTACTTGCTATTTGTTATATGATCCATTAAATACTTGTTCATATTTGTCTTTTTTTTTATTTGCATTTAGAATTGGACAAAAAATACTCATTATTCTTCTTATACTTGTTATTTGTTTCGTATCCGTCTTGATTTTTAAATACTCATCGATATCTGGTCAAGTATTAAAAATTTAACTATATGGTTTGTTATTACCTGTTACTTGCTTAGATAAGATATTTTTGTCATCGTGAAAATTACACAATACTTATATATCGAAATATTCATATATTTTTATTTGTTTTCCTTATAATATGAACAAAATATTTCGTTTAAAGTAATTCACATGTTTATTTCAAGTAAAAATAAACAAAACAAATTTTCATGTCTATTTCTAATAGAATATTGTTTAGTAAGTAGTTCTTACATGCTCGGAAAACTCGTGAATAGTTAATAAATACTCGTAAGTAGTTAACAAGTACTCATAAATAGTAAGTAATAGAACGGGATAAGTAACTTGCAAGTAATTTATTTTTGATCAAGTACTCGAAATAGCAAGTACTCATTTTTAGCAAGTCAAGTACAAGTTGAGAATTTTATTACTCGTACAAAGTAAGGCAAGTCAAATAGCAAGTACACGCAAAATAGCGAGTACTCGCCTTGTGCTCAGCCCTAACTAATAGAACCAACTTTTGATAAAGCAAATGAAGCTCAAAAAATCTTGGCACAAGACGGAAGGCCATACACTCATTGCCTTACCTCAACAGCGGGGGCGGAGCTACAACATGGACAGAGGGGGCAGCTGCCCTAATATATTTAAAAATTTTATTTTACTAAGCTGAATATTTAGTTGATTTTAGTAAATTAGTAATGTTTTGCCATTATTCCCTGTTAACTAAGAAATTAAATTGTTTGCCCCATAGCCCACATTTTTGGCTCTATGTCTATGTTAGAGCATCACTAATGTATATTTCTATGTTTTTAGATCTCACTATAGAGGTGATTTTGTTTCAATGTGGTACTCTATTATAGAGTTTTTCTGTTTTAAAAAAAATATAGAGAAATCCTACTTTTGTTTCTATATTTAGAAATGAAAATATTATTTTTTTTCTCCCTAAAAAGAGAGGAATTATATTATAGAAACATACTTTGAAGCAAATTCACCTCTATTATAGAATTTCTCTATTTTAGAAAAAAATATAGAGATGGAAATAAAGGTAGGTTGGAGATGGCCTTAGTCACATATGTCGTCATTTTTCTTCTTCTTTAGTACTATGCTGTTGTCTAATTAATTAAGGAAAAACACATCCCTAGACATTACCTGTGAAATGATTGCTTATGCATCCTCAACACAATCATTTTTTAAAAATAGTGACATGGTCTATTAATAATTGATGATATATATCATATCTACTTATGACATGGTCTAACACAATTATGACCAAAGTTCAATTATAGAAATTTCACATATTAAATAATAATTATATGGTAATTACCATAATTAAAAAAAAGTAGAATACTTTAAATCTTGATAAAAATTAAAATATTCATTTATTTAATAAGTAGTTTATATTTTTTCAATGGTTCTAGTGAGAAATCATCCAGATATGGTAAATTTCAAGAAGATATTCCATTTTATATTTGTATTTACATGATTACATTATTCTCTATATTGTTTATGTTTGTGATTTTTTCAAAAATAAAAATTTCTTTATATTGTATTATTTATGTTGTTTTACAATATCATATGTAAAAAGTGCTTTATATTATAGCATTTATAATACTTAAAATCTGAAAATAATTGTTTTCTTGCAAAATAATATGTGCTTCATATTTTCAAATGTTATCTATTTTTAAAAATATATATATTTCAAAGAATATAATAATGCTTTTCAAATTTTTGTGTCATTATCATATTCTTTATAAATAATATAATATTCATTTTCAAAAGTTACTACATGATGTTAAAATTATTGTAACATGATCAATTTATTAAAGATGTTTACATATTGACAAGATTTTTAGATATTTTAATATTCTTAATACCGTCATATCAAATATTAAAATTTATATAAATATTTATATATATATATATATATATTTAAATACGTAAAACTATATTTAAGTTTATTACTCAATGTGAAGATAAGTCTAATCGATTTTCTAAATTATTAAACGTATTTAATATTTACCTGCGGTAAATAAATTTAATAGAGTCATCAGCATTCGATTCATTAGGTTTAACTAATATGTTTTATAAGTAAAATGTTTTTAATAGTATAAAATATTTTTAAATGAAAATTAATGTTATTAAATTAAAATAATTTACATATAATCTGATAAGAAAATTAAACTAATTAAACACCACAAACGATTAATTTATACTTTTAAAATTAATAAACTTCAAACTTAATGTAACGGAAAATAAAATTTTTGTATTTTCAAATGAAATACTTTAAAAGATATTATTTATGCACTTGGTGTTAGAACAGCTTTATATTATATTTCTATTAGCTATATTTTTATTGATCATGATTTTATTTAAAACAGAGTACTTAATATTGTTTCAAACCTAGTAATACTTTAATTATTCATTAAAATATTAAATTTTAAAAGAGATTACTTAATATTGTCTCAAACCTAATAATACTTGTTCTGCATATCAGAATCAATAATATATTTTTAAAAAATTATAATTTTTTATATAGAAATGTCTTATAATATATGTCATATCTTTTGTGGAAATAACTTATATTTGGTAGAATAATTATAATGAGAATTTAGTAAATCATACTCTTAATGTAAGTATGTAATTTTTCCATTTATTACACATTGACACTAGTCAAGTGGTCGTGTGTTAATTAGGGGTGGAACGGATCGGATATCCGGGAAATTTTAAGGTATCCGGATCCGGATCCTTATCCGGCGGATCCATGATTTTATTATCTTTATCCGGATCCGGGGTTCTCGGATATCCGGCTGTCGGATATCCTTCTAAAAATTGTAATATCCGACGGATATCCGGATCCGGATTTGGAACCTTCAAATAAATAAAAAATAATTTTTAATATTTATAATATTAATAATAATTAAAAAATAAAAATTGATATAATGTTTTAATTATATCTATATATACTATAACCAAAATTATATACTATTACAAAAATGAAAATATAATAAATAAAATTAGTTTTTACATATATATATATATATATATATTACTATTGTAAATTAATTATTAATAAAAATTACGGATCTGGATATCCAGACTAAAAAATAAAGATATTCGGATCCGACTCTGACGGATCCAACATTTTACTATCCGGATTTGGATTCGACCCCTCTGGATATTCGAATTTTCGGAGCGGATCCGGATCAGATCTCGGATCGAGTCCGGATCCCGGATATAAGTTCCAGGCCTAGTATTAATTGTGGGGAAATGTACTATTATGAACCATCGTCGGTCTATTAAAGACAGACTTTACTGGGAGGTGCATCGATAAACATAAACACATCAACTAATATCAGTTTTAAGACATTTTGGCCAGTTCTACGGAGTTGCTGCTACTAATTACTGATGAGTACATCGAAACTTTTTCTCTATTAAAAAAGTACATATAAGTTTAACATTTATATCATGTGTGATTTACACTAATTGCCACTGGAATTAAAAGAATTCATTAAAGGTAGTTATGTCTTTTAAATTTTTAATTCACACAGTTATTATTTGTTTTCATCTATGTGAACATAATTTCGTGATGAAAGCATGGAGGAAGACCACTGAATCAATGACAGGATGATAACGTCGAGATCAAGGAGAAGCTTTGTTGAATTGGATTTGAGGGATAAGCTTGTGGGACTCGGAATTAGGTCAAGGAAATTAGCGGTTATGGCCGAGGATGGTAATGTGAAGGTTAAGATATAATCTTGAATCTTGAAAACCACGATTTCACCAAAATTCCCTACTTGAATCCGTTTGTGTTATATCTATATTTCCCAATTAAATCTTCCATAATTTGCTAATCTCTTTTCTGTTTTTGTTTCGAACAGGAAACTCAGTTCGGTCAAAGAAGTAACAGGTAAATAACAAAGGATTTGTTTTTTTAAAAAAAATTATTACGATTAGTAGAAATTTTGCCTTTGTAGAGATATGATGATGAGTTGTATATGAAAACAAGTGACCCCCACCATCCGTCAGCTGTATCACTAGTGAAGCTTACATGTCGAATCATAACAACGAAACAGAGCAATTCATGAAGGGTGTTAAAGAGAGTGAGGAAACGTTACCATAAAGATTTTTTATTTTTCTATTGATAGTTGATAACCATTGGGTGCTTCTGCTTCACGGAAGAGTTATCTATGCTTTCTCTAAGCTAACCGAAAATCATATCTAATCATTTGAAAAAAAAATTGTTACTTTGTTTGATCACATGAATGGTACTTGTAGTAAATCTTAATTGAAAGACAAAAAAACTGTTTCATCATATATCTGGAGCTAAACACAAGCATTAAAACAACCATCAACACACCATGTGAATGATGATGATACAAACATGATCTACTAAAACATGTGAACTAATTTGAACTAGGTCGCTGCTGCGCTTAGCTAATTTTTGGTTTGAGATTTTGGTGGTTTCAAACCGCTCCAGCTCTTGGGTTTCTTGAAACCATCGCTTTGTCTGTTGCTCGGCGATGGTTTGTCACTGCTCCTCATGGACTTGCTTGGATGGTGTTGTTCCTCAGGCTGTTTCCTTTTCAAGTCACCACCACTTGTAGTTTCCCGGCTTGTCTCAACCTTGTTCGGTTCACTAAAAAAGGATACATTTTTGGCTACTTACAGTTTTAAAAATGTAAAAGAGAAGCAAATGGATCTCGCATTGAATGCATACTCTCTTAGGAAACTAATTTGTTGATAGCCAACCAAAAGGATTGTAAAAAGCGGAGGGTAACAGTACCTAAAAGACATTCTTCCTCCATTACTGCTAGAGCTTGTGGGAGAAGCATCTGTTTGTCCACCGCTTATCGCCTCTTCATTTAGTTTCTAAAAGAAAGAAGATTTTTTTTTTTTATTATTATATAGAAAAGCCAAAAGGGAAGAGGAACATCAACCGTAAACTATCTCTCAGGCATTAGCACCACCACAGACACAGACCTCGATAGAGGGGTTGAAAGATTGAAATGACATGCGTCCTAACAATGCTCCTGGCTGAGGTTCCCAGTCTGTTATGACCACACTGCATTCAAAAATCAAAATCAAACATTCAGACATCGCCTTGATACTGACAAGACAAATAACCAAACTATAAGAACTACTCTCATGATTCATGAAAGTAATCAATCAAGAGCCCCAAAACATCAAACATTGAGTAAACTAAAAGAAGCGGTTACCACTTCTTTGCAACAGTTCCAACGGAAGGAACACTCCCGTTAGGCTCTTCATCATCAATCTTCGTATTCTTCTTCTCCTCTTTCAGAGCAGACCTTTGCATAAACTAAACACAAAGAGCACCAATCAACATAATTAAAAAAAAATTGCAACTTTGGTCCGAAATCAATTCTATAACTGACTCTAACCTCTAAAGGTTAAGTTTTTTTTAAAAAAAACAATAGATGTTTAGCAAAACAGGTGGACACAGCTTCGAAGAGATTAAAACCCACTTCAAAGCTCGAAACTTTACTTCAAATTCGTGAAGATAGAAAGACAAGCATGGATGGATAAAGCTACTCGTAAAGATAAAAACACATACCTTTAGATTTCTCAGAGTGCTACTAATCTCTCTCTTCGCCATTGCAGCTTCCGGGTGCCGGTGAGGAGGAGGAGGAGGAGGAGGAGGAGGAGGACTCGAGTGTTTTCGTGTAATTAGGTTTTAATTTCTGATTTTGAACAACCTCCGTAACCGATTTAAACCGTACCAAAATTGAAAATTAAAACAATAACCAAACCGAAATCGAACTGATTTAGTTTTTTTTTTTTGGGGTATAACAAAACCAAAACCAGAATCTTACTTTTAAATCTACAAAAACAAGTCAACGACCAAGAGCTCTGTCCTCCTCCTTTCGTTACGATGGATTATCTGGGAATCGACCTTCTCTGCGCCACCGATTCCCTCCGGCACGGCCACTTTCCGGCGAAAGACTGTCTCTTTCCTCTCATCACGAAGCTCCTCAGTTACTTCCTCGTCGCAGCTTCAATGACCGTCAAGCTTCCTCAGGTTCCAAAACTCAAAACCACTAATCCCCAGATTCATATTCTTATTAAAAGTCTGTAACTTTTACTCTGTTTTAGATAATGAAAATCGTGGACAAGAAGAGCGTAAGAGGCCTCAGCGTCACAGCATTCGAGCTAGAAGTAGTTGGTTACACGATCTCACTCGCCTACTGTCTCCACAAGAAGCTGCCCTTCTCGGCTTTCGGCGAAGTCGCGTTTCTTCTGATCCAAGCTTTGATCTTGATGGCTTGTATCTATTATTTCTCCAAGCCTCTCTCTGTTTCGACTTGGGTTAGAGCGGTTGTGTACTTTGCTTTGGCCCCGCCTCTGTTCGCTGGGAAGATTGATGCGTTGGTCTTTGAAGCGCTCTACGCTTCGAAGCATTTGATTTTTTTGTCCGCGAGGGTGCCTCAGATCTGGAAGAATTTTAGGAGCAGAAGCACCGGGCAGCTTAGTTTCTTGACTTGTTTGATGAACTTGGGTGGGTCCATGGCGAGGGTTTTCACTAGCGTTCAGGTGAATGCTCCCTTTAGTATGCTTGTGGGTCTTGTTCTTGCTGTTTTCACCAATGGTATTATCATGAGTCAGATTCTTTTTTATATGAGGAAAGGACAAGGAAAGCGAGTTAGCGATAAAAAGATTTCATGATAGTCATGTACACGTAAAATGAACTCAACTTGTTTCATTACTTTCCTTCTCACAGTTCTGTAGTCTCTTATATTCACTTAGAAGAGTGATCAAGTAGTCTTCGTGCTATTCTTTTAAGTTACTATCAGCTTGAGAAATGCAAGTGAAATATTTGTTTAAGCAATGGTTTCAATGGCGACCTTTTGCCTCATGTATCAAATCTCCACGGCTTTGTCGTCAACAACTTCCCATAGTTTCAGGAAGAGCTTTGCGTATGTTGTGTATATGCTCCAATGCAATAGCTACCCCCTTCCTCTTTGTATGAGGTCCCAACCAAATATTACAGAAAAGATAAAACACACAAGTTCGGTGTAGACACCCACACGTTTCCCGGGATTGAATGTTGCTGTCATCGAATAACAACTTAAAATACAACCAATGAATTTTGGAACTTATTAAGCTTTTGTGATTAGGTAAAATGAACAAGAGAGAGAGAGACGTAGAGATTTGGTTGTGTTCTTGAGGATTGATGTTGGTCATTTTATAAAGCGAAATGCAAGGCGCAAGTTGTACCTAAACCTGTCTATGTTGTTGTTGCCATTTTTGAGTATGTGACTCAGAAACATGGTATAGATGAACATAAAGTCCAAGGACAATTATTCAAAATATAACATGCGTCTTAATGTATTTAGAAACTGTTTACTTATGGTGTAACAGACCGGCCCACAATCACTAATCAGTAGGCAGTCGGCACTCGGCACCAACATGAGCAGAATGCTCCGGTCCATCCCCGTCAACTAAAAATTAACAACTTTTCTAATTAACGAAAGACGAAAGTGTTATGAAAACACTTAATACATGCATGTTTTTATTGTTCAAATACATAGAGACCATAACACTAACCGGTTCCTTTGCAGCAACAATAGACGTTGTATATCTTGGATACTTTTATTTTATGTTACATTACTTATATATGTAAACTTTATAAGAAACTAAAAATAAATATGTTAAATTTTTTTTTTACTAAATTTGATGCATTAAATTAAAGGTAAAAGTAACAAGAGTTTACAATTGCTAGATAGAAACCTAACAAATGAGAAAACATACATTTTGAGAAAACATATGAGAATAAAGTTTTCAAGTATGAAACTTGAGAGTTGAAGCCGATGATGACATTGCAACCACAGGTCCACAAGACGATGACCAATATCATGAGACGAGAATATGGTGAGTTGAAGAGATGACCTTCTAAAAAGGAGGCAACCGGCCTCTACGACCCTTATTTCGTCCACCTACCAGAGTCCATTGAATCTCTTGAATTTTCTGAGTTGGTTTGATATGTCGACCTCGAGAGAGATCACCCATCTCATACCCATCTCAGGGTCTAAAGAAGCAAAGTTACCTTTAAAAACGTTTCCTTCATCCTCATCTGTCAATAAGTTTGAAGGAGCGTCACCTTGTGTTACCAAAGCAGGAGGGAAACCATACACAGGAGCAGGGGGGGGGGGGGGGGGGGGGGGGGGGGGGGGGTATGAACCGCAGAAGGAGTAGCAACATCAGTTGCATTAAGGACATTGGCAAGAGGAGTTGTGGGTTCAGCCTCTACAAATTGAGAGACCGAAATCAGGGTATCTACTGCAGAGGCAGCAAGGATGGTGCTTGAGGACTCTGGAGCTACTTCCATGGAAGTATGAGGATTAGCAGAAGTAATAGGAACATTAAGAGATGCAACAGGGGTTGCAGCAGTAGGTGTATTCATTGACTGTTGGATTCACTTTCCTCGACAACATCATTTACACCAACAGAAAAGTCAGGATATGATTTGGCCTCTTTAGGCAGCAGGCATCTTGATTCTTTGTGGCCTACATGTCCACAACTCTTGATTCTCCATTTTCTTTCATCTCGGGCGGGAGAATATCCGACGCTAGATTGCTTCTGGTCTTAGGGGAGGATTTTGAGGAATGAGATCCTTTAATTCCGGGATGATTTTTATTCGTTGCGCCCATGCTCCTAGCGAAGGAACAAAGGGTGTGGACTTGGCTTGAGCAACATCACTACAAGTATTGGTCAGTGGAGTCAACTGGAAGATGAGAAGCATCGATTGATGTTTGAGTCTCTCCGGATGGAGCTTGGAGTAACACCAGGGCGAGCTTCGATTTCGCCGGAGGAAGCTTGTTTCTCGACTGAAGAATACATCCGACCTGGCGGTGGCGGCGAATGGAGAGGCGACTCCATGAGAGCAGAGGTGAACTCAAGGAAGGGCAGAGATGATTACCGGTGATAGATCTGTTCGGTAAAGGAGGCGAGGCGTGACCGCAACGGCGACTCCGTCGAGAGAGGAGGAACGGCGAAGATAGGGTTTGTTTTTTCTCTATAAATATGTTAAATTAATTAAGCTGAGCATCCTTAGCATCCTTATCGCTGTAGCGCTCTTAACATAATCTACACTATTAAATCAGAATCCTATTTTTGAAAATTTTGGATTATGCCTTTAAATTTTCATCATATTTACAAGATAATACATTTTCTTATTTTTAGAACTTCTTTATTTTAATTAACTAATATTTAAAGAATATATTTAAGTTCTATAAACGATATAGTAAAAGCATTATCAACATTTACAGAATCACAAATTATATATTTTATTCAAATCATGTACTATTAAAATATATCAAAAGTTGAATCATTTTAAAACAAATACAATCAAATTTATATAGATTTTTATCGGGTTAACCAGTGTCAGATCGCAGGTTAGTAACATACTTTAAGATGTTTATGGATTTATCTGGTTTTTAAATATCGGGTTTTAACTAATCTGAACTATACTACATACATGTTATCGGATTTACCGGTTCGACCGCGGATCTGAATTAAATACAAAAACATTGGTAAAAACTATTAAAACCCCTGCAAATATATTATTGAATTAGTCTAAAATATACCAAATAAATCTCATGTCTCATAAATTTAACTCTTATAAAACGCAAAAAAAAAAATGATGTTGTGAGATAAGAATGTGCATACAAAATTTCAAATAAAGAATTGACAAATTATATAATTTTAAATAAAAAATATATCTCCCCTTCAATTTTAAACAAAAAATATACCCGCCCTTTTAAAGGGTGGATCAGAATCTAGTTACAATTAAAAGAAAATCAAAAATAGAAGAAAGCAAAAGAGACGGCCCCTAATTAAACCCGAGAAGCAATGTTTCTTTTTGGGCAGGTGTCAACAAATCAGAGGGTGGAGGTTTGGTTAACGCGATCAAAGTTGGCTTTCTCTCTATCTCTCTCTCTCTTTCTCTCGAATCCTCTCTTCTACGAATGGCGAATCGTATCCATCTCGGTGGCTCTGATCTCGTCGGCGAGGTGTCCGTCGGTGGCTCGCGTCGACGACCTCTCTTTCGGTGGTTCTCGTCGACGGCGACCTCTTTCTCTCTCCTTCGGTGGCTCTCGTCAAATCGAAAGGTGAGCGACTGTTGTGTTCTTCGATTATGCATGTCTTAGATTTATGCATCTTCTTGTTCTGATCGGTTGTTTTTCTATCTTATTTGTTGGTTCTAGTCGAATCTGTTATACTTATTCTGATTGAAAGTATTCCTTTTTTTCTGTTTCTTCGGTTCAATTTGGTCTATCGGTGGCGACGGAGTTCTCCTCGACGACGGCGGAGTTCTCTCTCGATGGCGACGGAACTCTCTCGGTGGCGAAAACAATTCTTTCAGATTCTTTGTTGATGGACTCCAACCATAACTCCGGAAATGCTTCTTTCATGTTGTGAATGCTTTTTAACGTGTGATCACTTCCTTCCACTTTTCCGACTTTCCAACCTAAAAATATATATATTGCAAATTATGTTTTTGATTAGTAATCGTTTTAAGATGATGTCTGGTTATATACCTGCACGTCTTCAACACGTGTTAGAGATAATAGAAATCGGCTTTAGTTGGTTTGGTTCGAGATTTTACCAGGACTGTATGAAGACCCATGGCTTTTCCTGTTTGGATGTTACGTACACTGTCGTCGAAGAATAACTGTACAAGATTCATTTATAACATTAATTAATTATAAGATAAGAATAAAGCCTGTTTGTATTTTAGTTATTAATTAAAGCTTACGGTTGTGTGAGGATTGAGCTGTGTAATGTTAAAGGCTTTCTCAAAAGCACTTCTGCTGGTTTACAAATAACCGGAATCTCAGGAAGGTAGTCTATAGAAACCTCAGTCTAGTTGATCTTCGGGTTTAAAGTCTCGAAACTTATGATCTCTCAAAACAATCTTCGATCCCGAGCCTCTTTAGAGCCTTGGTCACATGAACTTCATCTACTTTGAAGACCATTTTTGTGAAAATAAATTAAAAAGAGATCCAAGAGAATTTCTCTTTAATATATATTATTATAAAATTAAATATATTATATACTAACTTTTATAAAATTTTAAAATTGTATACTATTACTGTTCCACCAATCACTTTTTAAAAAAATTTAATGAGGGCATATTGATTCTACAGCATATTGCTACTGTTTCTTCATCAGCTGTACCAATCAAGGCCTAAGTAATAGTACTATCGGTTACATGTGCCGTTATTTATTACACAATAACACTTGTCAAGTCACAAGTGGTCATATGTTAATTGTGGGTAGGCCTGTTCAATACGATAAAACGGAAACGTACCGAACCGAATCGAACCGAAATAGACAATATGGTTTGGTTTTAGTATATACCAAATAAACCAAATGGATATGGTTTTATAAAAACCGTAGGATTTGGATATGATTTGGTCTATGACCGATTGAACCGAATAAACCGAATAAAACCGATCAAAAGTAAAAACATGTAAATATGTATATATTTTATAACTACACATACAAATCAATTTATTATATAAGTTAATTTTTGTTAATAACTATTACCATATTTTTTATTAGTAGTAGAGAAGCCCTAATTTGAAAAACATTTGAATTTTAACTAAATAACAATTCATCGCAACCGAGACTTCTAATTTTATTAGTCTTCTTCTTTTAATCTTTTTGCTTTGTTTTAGTATTGACTAAATTGAGTGAAGCTTATAAATTTGATAGACAACACTAGTAAAAATTCATGACAACTTTTTTCTTATCAATAAACAAACAGAGTTTCGTGTTCAATCAAAGAAGCATGATTTTAATGAAGTCTAAATATGGAAGAGTAAAAAAACTTTTCTTTCATGCTTCTGTGTTATTTTTTTATTTTTAGTTTCAATATTTCAAGCTTTGATTTTAATTCTAGAGTTGAATATTTTATTTGATGGTAGAGGCGTTTTTTATTTATATTCTTTTATTTGAACATTCAAAATTTTTAATAAACGACTGTATTGACAACATGACTCTAAAATCCATACAATATGATCACAAACTATATAATTATGTTTTTGGTATAAAATCGAATAAACCGAAAATCGACGGTATATAAACTGAACCTAACCAAAGTAAATATGGATTTAGAATGATAGTTGTATTTTAAAAACCGAAATACCGAAAAACTGAAAAAACCAAACCGGTATCCAGATTGAACACCCCTAATTGTGGGGGATCGTATTAGGCATTGATTGGTAAATCTAATAACAAAACAGTAGTATGCTATATAAATTGTATGCTGCTTAAGCAGTATGTTCTCATAAATCTATTTAATAAATTGATTGGTAGACCATTACATGATTAGTATATAAAACTATTATAAAAATTAGTATATGATAAATAATTTATTTATTTAGAAATAATATAGATATATTTAAATTTGTAATAAACATTAATTTTATACTTTTATTCACAATAATAAATCATATTTATTTATATATTTGTAGTTCATATTTTGAATATAAAATTTTATTTTTATTTTTAAAAATATATATTTTTAAATAAAAAAAATTATTTTTAAAAAATTAAAATTTATCTTCTAAAAATATAATAAAAAGTATTTTGAAAATATAATTAAAAAGTATTTTTTAAAAATAAAATTTATTTTTATATATAAAATTTAATTTTAAAAACTAAAAGAATGTTAAAAAAAATTGAAAAAATAAAAAATTAAATAAAAACTTACTTATAAAAATAATATTTTTTATAAAAATAATAATAATTTTCTAAAATAGTAATTTATTGTTAAAAATGATTTTTAAAAATAAATATATTTTTGAAAGTAGAAATTTTACTTTTGAATCCTTATATAATTTTTTGATATTATTAAACAAAATATATTAATTATAGTTAATTTTTTTAAAAAAATTTAATATATTATAAATGAAAATAATCTACTAAAAGCTTCATATGAAAGCACTGAGTAAAGAGCATTTAGAGAACATTTGCATCTTCTAAATGCTAATCTAAATGTTTTTATAGTTACTGTTGATTGGCTTACTACTCTAATAGTGTGTCAAGTTTTTTTTTTAAACTGGATAATTATGTTATTACAACTATGAGAAATATTACAGACGATTCTACAGTCGACAATTCTACCTGCTGTATGAGGATTCACGCATGATTGCATCACCTGAGCCGCCCAATGGGATCCTTGCTTGACAGTACTCCTTGCGTCATGCTGCATATCTCTTGAAAGCCTTTTCTCTCTTAATTCACATAATTCCGCCTTCTCCGGAAATTGAAACTCAGATCTCATAGTGTAGAAGCATTAATGAACCCTTGGTCAAACCACTAGACCAAGGGAGCTTCCACAAATAGTGTGTCAAGTTATAGACAAGAATCCATGCGATCTGCAGACCAGCATATGAAATACATTATGTTACCAAGACTAGTATTTTGGAAGCTTAATCAACAATCTTAGACTTTTTTGGTTTCTTTAGTTATAATGATCAACATTAATTTGCAAGTTTAAATTATTTGATATGCTTTTGTGGAGTTACCTTACTTTTCGACACCGAATTCTCATCCGACCATAAGTTTAGTTAGTCTATATTAGTGTGTTTATATTTAGCCTATTACCTTATTTAACCCCCAAAAAAATTATAAATACTACACTTTGGCTCATTGAGTCTTTAGATCAAAAAATGAATCATCTCATTATTTTTATGTTAGTTCTTGCTATGTGTTCTTGTTTTAAAGAAAGTTCTGGATGTGCTCCAGGCACTACTCCAAACACTTTACGATTTAAAAACCAACTTGGAGGAGCGCATGTACTCAATGTACATTGCTCGTCTAACAGAGGCGAAAGCAAAGGTAGCAAGCCTGTATTATTCAATGAAATATACAGCTTTCCGGTTGAGGAGAAAGGACAAGGGAGAATAGTATGGAAATGTGAATTAAGGGATGTAAAGAGTAGGACTCGTGTTATGATATGGAGAGCATATCGAGGAGCCGCCAATGTTCGATGTGGCGAGATACGCGAATATATAGCTGAACTTAAAGGCGTTTCCTTAATGAAAAATAATAAACCGGCCAAAGAATTCTTTCATTGGGCTAAAGGCTAAATAGTGGATTTTTTCTTATTCATCTTCCTCTTTTAAGACTAGTATTTATGAAGCTTAATATTTTCCGTGCCTTGTGCATTCAGTTATTTATATTTTAAATTTGGGGTTATAATATTCAAAAAGGTAATGAAGTATTGTATCAATCTTCTAAGTAATAATAATAATAATAATATAGTATGAGTTTATTTGATATATATTGTATTAATCTTTTAAATTATACTAGCGATTTTCCGGTGCTTATGCATGAATATAAGTATTAAAAAAGTAAATATATCACAATAACTGATTCATGTTTTATTTTAAATTTTTATTTTATATTTATGATTTGTTATAAATTATATCATATTATTTTACTTAGACTTGTGGTTTTAGATATATATAATGTCTAGTCGGTATGGTTATTACTGAATTGCATCTACTTGTTGAATTTCAACTATATTAATAGATTAAGTTATGTAACTTTCTTATTATCATTTTTTTTGGCTGTTATATTATTTGTAAAAAATTTAAAATAAATACCCAAAACATTTCTTGGGAATTATTTTTCAGAAATCATGTTATATAAGTAAAATATTAAGTTACTTTTAAAATTCATATATATTTTAAATTTATATAGTTTAATAAATATATTATGAGACTGTAAATAAAAAAATATAATAATAAATATTTTGCAAGAAAATAAGTAAAATACTTAATATTCAGTAATATTAATTAAAAAGTATTTTGAGTTTGTTAAAGATATTTCGATTTATGTTATCCAAATTATTTTTAATCATTTAAGAAAATAGATTGATATAAATAAAATATTGCTAATATAATATATATATATATATATATATATATATTAGTCTTAGAAAAATAGTTTTGTTTTAAGTAAAATTTTATTCTGACCCCATTAAAGAAATACATTTGACCCCACAAAAATAATTTCTAAGCATGAAGGATAAAATTTAATTATACAACTAAAATATTTATACTTTTTATCTTTAAAAGGTTGGATTTACATTAGTTTTAGCCTCATTTTCCTATAATTATCAAAAATATAAAATCACTAAACACGTTTTGTTATTTTAAACTTTAGTAATATGTTAGTTTAAGCCCAAATTATATTAGGTCCAACTACTTTATAATATAGAAACATCAAAAATAAGTAAGTTTTAAAAAAGGAAAAGAAAAAACCTGTTCCTCTTTTTTTTCGCAAAAAAAATCTGTTCCTCTTCCTCAAGAACTAAAGACGACAGCAAACGGCCAACTCATTCTCCACAATTATTTTTAGTTAAAGTTCAAGTTGATTTTCTATATATTTTTAGCCAATGACACTATTATAAGTGTGCATAGAATGGAAATGCTATGGTCGTGTGGTTACGTTTGAAAAGATTTTAGATATAGAAATTGAGCACTGTTTTCTCAAAAAAAAAAGAGATTGAACTCTGTTTTTTCATTGTTGTTCTGTTTTTTTTCTTAAAAACTCTGAAAACACTCCAAACAAAAGGTAATTGTACAAACGTTTTTTTTGTTTGAATAAATACTTACATATATTAAGAAAAAGAGTATGCTTAAGTATTTTGTAGTTTATAAATTATGTTTTTGTTTTCTTTTTTCGACCCCACTACAAAAATTTTCGGGCTCCGCCACTAGTATCAGTATACTAGTTTTATACCATTTTACCAAAAGTCGTTACGAAATGCAAGTAAAATTCTTTTTGACATAAATCTATAGGGGTCAGTTGACCCTCTCTCCTACAGCTGCCTCCGCCCTTGGTCGGCACCAACATGAGCAGAATGCTCCGGTCCATCCCCGTCAACTAAAAATTAACAACTTTTCTAATTAACGAAAGACGAAAGTGTTATGAAAACACTGAATACATGCATGTTTTTATTGTTCAAATACATAGAGACCATATACACTATACTAACCGTTGCAGCAACAATAGACGGTGTATATCTTGGATACTTTTATTTTATGTTACATTACTTATATATATGTAAACTTTATACGAAACTAAAAATAAATATGTTCATTACTTAAGCTTGAACATAAGTTTCAATCGAGATATGTGTGGCGTAACCAATTCTTTCAGATTCTTTGTTGATGGACTCCGACCATAACTCCAGAAATGATTCTTTCATTTTGTGAATGCTTTTTAACGCGTGATCACTTCCTTCCACTTTTTCCGACTTACCAACCTAAAAATATATATATATTGCAAATTATGTTTTTGATTAGTAATCGTTTTAAACTGTCTGGTTATATACCTGCACGTCTTCAACACGTGTTAGAGATAATAGAAATCGGCTTTAGTTGGTTTGGTTCGAGATTTTACCAGGACTGTATGAAGACCCATGGCTTTTCCTGTTTGGATGTTACGTACACTCTCGTCGAAGAATAACTGTACAAGATTCATTTATAACATTAACTAATTATAAGATAAGAATAAAGCCTGTTTGTATTTAGTTATTAACTAGGTGACCCACCCGCACCCTGTGCGGGTATAAAAGTATAGTATAATTCTGAGACAGGATTATCGATTGAGTTCAAATGTGAGAGTTAGTGGAACAAGTGAGAGTTTCAATGCTGAGACAAAATTTGCGCAAATCTCTAGTATGCAGTAGAGGTGAGCAATTTGTTACTTTTTCGGTTTGGTTTGTTTAGTTCGGTTTTAATATATTTTTTTCAATGGAAGTAAACCTTATTTAGTCTGGTTCGCTGTGGTTTATGTCCAGTTCAATTTATATTCGGTTCGGTTTATTTTGGATCGGTTTAAGTAGGCTCTTTGTCGCTTAATTTTTTTAAAAGAAAAATTATGTTTCAAAACGTATACACATAAAGTATGTGAACTAAATTCAATATTAAACTGAAACAAAAACTAAAAAAGTCACAAAAAGTATATAAGAATAAAACAAATGAAAGTTAACTAAAGTAATAAAAATTAACATCATTAGTATGTTTTTAATAAAGTTAACTATTAAAAAAACAAATGTAAGAAAAATATACAGGAGACAATGACATATTAAAAATGTGATAAAATCTCATAGATATCACAATCTCATAGAAACCTGCAAAGAAAAGTGACATCACAATCTCAATTACTTGCACAAATTTATATGATAAATTTGTGCAAGTAATTGATAGCAAAATAAGGTAACTCAAATTATTTGCACCATTAACATATAAATCACAATCTCATAGATATCACAATCTCATCATCATATTTCCGAATTAACTAATTAGGAAAATAAAGAACATACACATTTAATGCAATATCACATGTATATAGTTACCAATAAATGACATCATAAAAGAACAAGAAATTTACTTAATAGACATATTTTCACGAAAATTTAACTTTTAAATTTGTCAATTAAATGTATATTTAAAAAAAATACTTCCTAAAAAGATTATTTCGTTTAGAATTATATATAATAAAAATTCAGAATATTTCAAATTTAAAGAATAATTACGAATTAATAATCATATTTTATCATTAAGTCTTATGGTTCCTGAAATATTTGTTATAGAAATTCTTGTAAAGATAATTCTTGAGATATATAAAGTCTTATGGTTCTTGTAATATTTGTTTCCTTTTAATAAGCATGAAGCAATTAAAGAAAGATATTAAAAATTGGCTGTCATAAATTTGCAATAATTAACATACCATTTAAGACAAGTAATTGATGGCAAAATAAGGTAATCATCATATCAACTTGCGCAAGTAATTGATAATGAAATAAGTCAAGTTATTAATAAACGAATTAACCAATTAAAAACCTTTACCAACAAGGTATATCTTTCCTAATACCATAATATGAGTATAGAATTAAAGAATAATAAATAGTTTTGATTTTGATATATTGTAAATCTATCGAAATATATTATAATTATGTTTGATTAATAAATATTACTATAGATATTTAATTTTAATTAAAAAGATCATATAAATATGTAACAAATATGATTTTATAATTTTATAATAAATACTTACGCATATCATATCATACAAAAATGTTACACATATCACATTCTAACTATGAATTATATACAAAATTTATTATGTGATAAATTGTATAAAGTTATATTATAGTTGACATAGAACTATATAGTTTATGATGACAAAAAAAGATGAGAAAAAGAACTATATAGTTTACATATATGAATTTATAGGATATACATTTTATAATATGATAAATTGTATAAAATCATATTTGAGTACAAAGTTGATAATATATATAAAAAGTATATAGTATAATGATAAACTTTACTAAAATATTTAGCTTTCACAATAAGCTATGTAACAGAATGTTCTCAAATTAATTTAAAAAATTTATCTACCTATAAGTTAGGATTATTTATGGAATATTTTAGTAAATATTTTAGTAAAGTCTACCATTATACTATATGTATAAGTGAGATTGGGTATAAATATTTTAGTAAATATTTTAGTAAAGTCTACCCACTTATATAAGCATATAGTATAATGGTAGACTTTACTAAAATATTTAGCTTTCACAATAAGCTATGTAACAGAATGTTCTCAAATTAATTTTAAAAATTTATCTACCTATAAGTTAGGATTATTTATGGAATATATTGTTACTAAAATTACATTTTAAAAATAAAAAGAGAATATCTCGGGAGTAGTTTACACTAATGATTTAATTAACAAATCTTGTCCTTAAAATTTAAATATTAAAGCATCATATTAGGAAATAAGATATTACATCCGTAGAGAAAATACCATTCTAAGCGCACATCTTTTGCAGGATGAGAATGGTGAACTCTTAGAAGTCTGAAATATGAACACTTCCCTCAAATCATCTATGAAAAAATATAAAACAAAATCACAATCAGCAAACCAAAAAATATATATGTGTATATATAAGCTTATAATTCTAGACAATAATATAAATCTACTAATAAAAAAAAAGTATTCGCAGCACAAAAAGATGCTATTGAAATGATATAGGTGAGATATGTTATCAAATTGAGAAAATTATTTTTACCAGATTGAGGAACAAAGATGTTATCGAAATGATATATCAAAGAGGTGTACAATCAAATCATATATAGCTTCAGTGGAGAAATCGTCATAATAGTGTATCTGCATATAAACCAAAATAAAAATCAGCTCTCATGAAATATAAAAGCATAATGTTCTAAAATAAGAAGAAAAAAAAAGTTCAGAACATTATTAACATAAAAAGTTTAGAATACAAAGTTCAATGATTTCGTTTCTTCTACTGTGAATGTCTTATTTATAGTAAATTGGTGGACGTTTTTCAATGATTTAGGTTGCATGATAAGCTAAGAAGTAGAATATTCTCTAATAAATTCTCAATAAATCTTATATTTATAAGGTAATAGATTAAATAAAGTAAGAACTTCCGCAAGTAATGTATATTTAAAATAAGGTAAGTCAACAAATTTGATAGATTTTAAAATTAATTCAAATAGATTAAAGAAAGTAACAACTTGGCAAGTTATGTATAATTACCTTATATAGTATCTCATGCATAATATCTTGCTACATTTATTTCAAAATTATTTGCAGTAAATATTAATTGCAATAAATTAAAGAAAGTAAGAATTTACACAAGTAAAGTATTTTTAAAATAAGGTAAGTCATTAAAAACGAATTAAATTTTTTGATATATTTATAAATTAATTCAAATAGATTAAAGAAAGTAACAACTTGCGCAAGTTATGTATAATTAAAATAAGGTAAGTCATTAAAAACGAAGTAACAAATTTGATATATTTAAAAATTACATATTGAATGTTGTTTCTATATAATTTTTTTAGAAATCACATATTATAATAAGGTAAGATTTTAGCAACGAATGTATTTAAATAATTTTAAATTGAATGCGAATTTTTGGTGGGTTAATATTTAATAAACAAATATAATTTATTAATCCTTCAATTCTTAAATAGCCTTTATATTTATATTTTAGAAAAATATATTTTCTGTGTGCGACCTGCGATAATATATTTAAATATTTAAATATGTAGTATTTAGTGAATTTTTTAACATATTTTAGTATAAAATGTATGTGTGTGTTTTTCTAACAATATTTATAAAAAGGATAAGAAATTTTATATTAATTTTTAACATATTTTAGTATAAAATGTATGTATGTGTTTTTCTTACCAGGATAAGAAATCACATACAATTTAGGTTTATGAAAATATATTATCGTTTGTTGAAAAACATAATTATATTTTATATATACAAATATAATTTATTCGTATATATATATATATATGTAGTAATGTATATGAATAGTTTATATAAGTGGTTGATAGTGTTTGGAAGCCTAAAATTAGTGGTTCTAGGTTAACTCTATCATTGAGAGTGTTTGAAAGTCTAAATTAAGTGGTTCTAGGTTAACAATTCTCTGCCGATTTAAAATAAATCAAAAAGAAATTAGCAAAAATCAACCAATAGAATTAAGAGAATTAATCTGAGAGTGTCCTGTATGAGTGCCACATAAGCAGAAATCACTAAAGTGACTTCTCTTTTAATATATAGGGGGATTAAAAAAAATAGTTATTAATCAAAGCTTACGGTTGTGTGAGGATTGAGCTGTGTAACGTCGAAGGCTTTCTCAAAAAGCACTCTCTGCTGGTTTACAAATAACCGGAATCTCAGGAAGGTAGTCTATAGAAACCTCAGTCTCGTTGATCTTCGGATTTAAAGTCTCGAAACTTATGATTCTCTCAAAACAATCTTCGATCCTGAGCCTCTTTAGAGCCTTGGTCACATGAACTTCATCTACATTGAAGGCCATTTTTGTGAAAATAAACTAAAAAGAGAAAATAAACTAAAAGAGATCCAAGGGAATTTCCCTTTAATATATATTATTTTAAAATAAATATATTATATACTGATTTTTATGAAATTTTAAAATTGTATAATACTATTGTTCTACCAATCACTTTTAAAAAAATTTAATGAGAGCATACTGCTTCTACAGCATATTGCTATTGCTTCTTCATCAGCTGTACCAATCAAGACCTAAGTAATAGTACTATCGGTTACATGTGCCGTTATTTATTACACATTAACACTTGTCAAGTCACAAGTGGTCATAAGTTAATTGTGGGTAGGCCTGTTCAATATGGTAAAACCGAAACCTACCAAACCGAATCGAACCGAAATAGACAATATGGTTTGGTTTTGAAATATACCATATAAACCGAATGGATATGGTTTTAAAAAAAACCGTAGGATTTGGATATGGTTTGGTTTATAACCGATTAAACTGAATAAAACCGATCAAAAGTAGAAACATGTAAATATGTATATATTTTGTAACTACACATACAAATCAATTTATTATATAAGTTCATTTTTGTTAATAAATATTACCATATTTTTATTAGTAGCAGAGAAGCCCTAATTTGAAAAACATTTGAACTTTAACTAAATAACAATTCATCGCAACCGAGACTTCTTATTTTATTAGTCTTCTTCTTTTAATTTTTTTGCTTTGTTTTATTATTGACTAAATTGAAGTGAAGCTTATAAATTTGATAGACAACACTAGTAAAAAATCATTAGAACTTTTTTTCTTATCAATAAAAAATATAGTTTCGTGTTCAATCGAAGAAGAAACATGACTTTAATGAAGACTAAATATGAAAGAGTGGAAAAACTTTTCTTTCATGCTTCTGTTTTATTTTTTTATTTTTAGTTTCAGCATTTCAAGCTTTAATTTTAATTCTAGATTTGATTATTTTATTTGATGGTCGAAGCATTTTTATTTTTTATTCTTTTATTTGAACATACAATCTTTTTTTAATAAATGACTGTATTGACAACATGACTCTAAAATCCATACAATATGATCCCAAACTAAATAATTATGTTTTTGATATAAAACCCAATAAAACAAAAACCGACGGTATATAAACTGAACCTGACCGAAGTAAATATGGATTTAGAATGATAGTTGTATTTTACTAACCGAAATACCGAAAAAATGAAAAAAACCAAACCGATATCCAGATTGAACACCCCTAATTATGAGGGATTGTATTAGGCATTGATTGGTAAATCTGATAACAAAACACTAGTATGCTATATAAGTTGTATGCTGCATAAGCAGTTATGTTCTCATAAATCTAATTAATAAGTGATTGGTAGACCAGTACATGATTAGTATATAAAAATATTATAAAAATTAGATTATGGATAGATAATTTATTTTATTTAGATAGAAATAGAGTATAATTAAATTTTAATAAATATTAATGTTATACTTGTTCAAAATAAGAAATCAGATTTATTTAAAACAAAATTAAAATATTAATTTACTTTTATTTTCATTTTTAAAGAATTTTTTTTAAATAAAAAAAATTTAAAAAAAATTTAAAATTTATCTTTTAAAATTAAAAATTATTTTGAAAATATATTTTCAAAAAAAAACCAAATTTCTTTTTATTATTAATTATTTTAAAATTAAAAGAATTAAAAAAAAATTAATTATAAAAATATTAATTTTTATAATATAATATTTATTTTCTGTTATAATAATTATTATTTAAAATGATTTTTAAAATAAATACATTTTGAAGTAAAAATTTTACTTTGAATCCTTATATAATTTTGTGA